>UPTC01000677.1:5546-29754 GCA_900537255.1 Acanthocheilonema viteae | reverse complement strand
AGCTGGGAATGTATTTCGAAAACTTCAATAAATTTCTCTTCCTCTCTTAAAACAGGAAACAAAAATTTTGCATAATGGAGGCGATGAGGGTCGCGAATTTTTCTGGTCGACTTCCACTTCTGTGGGGTTCCCGTATTTTACTGGGACCGGGCGGGGTTCCCGTATTTTGCTGAGATTGAGGAGGTTCCTGTATTTTACTGGGACTGAGCGGGATTCTCGTATTTTACTGGGACTGAGCGGGATTCACAGGAATAATATAATTTTTCAGCCAACTTTGATAGTTTTTGCGTTCTTGATAAATTCCACGATTTTCAGATGATGAAATATGAGGATAAATTAATTTTGTAATTGGTGACAGTGACATTTTTTAGTGTCAATTATCATATCTTAACAATAATAGTTTATTAGTGAACTTAGATGAATTATCTAGAATTAATGAAATATGAGATTATTATTACAAATTTTCTTTTTTTTTTTCGATTACACTTTATTATCCCTTTGATTAATGTTCTGTTCTCTTTATGCTACCAAATTTTATCGTACCATTGTAGTAATTTTAATGAAATTAAGGATTAGTTTCATGTAAATTCACTACGCTTGAACATTTGCAGATCTGTTCGAGTGCTTTCATTTTTCGTTATGAATTTTTGAAAAATAAAGGAACGGATAAATAGTTAGGGAATTGAAGAACGACTAGAATTTGAAGAGCCATAAGGGCTTGAAAACGACTAGAACCTAAAACGATTGGGAATTAGAAAACGATTCGGATATGTCAATCTGTAATTGGAATGAAAACGGCGAAGAATTACGACTTATTGGTTCGGATGATATAAATGAGGTTGATAGAAATTAACTGTCGTTTACATATTTCTTCACTTTCTTATTATTCTTGCTGTTATTGATTTGCTTAAGATTGTCTGTTCTTCTCATATAATAAAATATGTGAATAGCATCGGATAAGGTCAGTTAGTTTTTCCAATAGTTTATGCTATTTTATTAGATCAAAGTATTTTGCAGAATGCTTTTCTATGTTTTGGTCATTGCGGTTACGATAGGGACGCTATATTAGTGATAAGTGAATAGATTAGATGATAAATAAGTTGGTGTAACAAACATTCAATGATATCTGCATATCCTATTTCATATTAAATAACTTATCGTAGAGAAAAAATTATTTTGGAAGTTCGAAGTAGTTTGAATTATGACAATTTGTTTGATAAGAATTGACTGCTTGTTTACTAATGTAATATTTTGTTAAAAACTTGTTTATAGAATTATTGCCATCGTCGTGCAGTGAGTAGTGGTGAACCATCGTTAGATGGATCTGTTGACGAAGAACGTGCTGCTTTGAGTGATTCTGATCTTGCTGGTGCTGCAAGAATACAGGTAGTTTTTCTGTTCAGTCAAGATGTTTTTGTTTGGAGAAAAAACATCATTGATTGATTTCAAAGTTTTGATTTTTGCTCTTCAGTTTTATTCTTACAGTCCTAATTCATTTTAACCATTAAGTTCCTCTATTCTAGACTTTGGCAACAAAAGCAAAAGGCCCATCCAGTGATGCTCTTGAAATAGAATGTCGCACAGAGCAGTTCCTCTCTGTTCCCAATAATGTTCCGTGCTCTACATCTGCAGAGGAGTGGAATGATATTTTGGGTAGTGGACAATTATTTTGTAAGGTGATAATTTTTATCATAAGTACTCAGTATAACCAATATAAATTTAACGATATGGTACAAATAATTAATCTTCCTAATGAGTTAAAGCTGTTATACTAACTTCATTTAAATAATTGACTTCATGTTACAATTTCTCTTCATTCGCTGAAAGTATTTCTTGGTAATGGTAGCGTAATTTTTTCGAATATAGCAAGCATCTATTGTTTAAGTTAGACTTATAGCTTCGTTTAATTTACTTGTTACTCTGTAGTCTATTCCGTTTGGATTATGTATAAGATTGTTGGAGACAAATCCTTGTTTTCCGACAATAATCATCCATAACCTTTATAAAGCTCTAGAACTACTCATAGAAAATTTTTTACAGAAATTTTTTTGAAAAGCTAAACGAAGGTTTAGAATAATTAAATATCATAGTTGATTCAAAAGAAAAGAGTAACTAAATTACAGTCAACTTTGGATCAATGCCATTAGTAAGATATTAGATGAGTTGCTCAATTAGATGAAATATATATTTCAGATATTGAAAGTTGGAAGAGGACCAAAAGCCCGAAATGGTCAAAAGGTGACAGTTAGAGTTGTAGATACGAAATTTGGAATAGACAACATCAGCGAGAAAACATTTATTCTCGGTTTCAGTATGGTTATCGATGGTTTGTTATGTTGCTTTTTTATATCATTCCTGTATCCTTCTTATACTAGTATATAATAGCAGCATTTTTTTTTATATCGATCGCTGGATTTATATATATATTAGTGATTCAGTGCTAAGGGAATATTATGAGTGAAAATGAAGCATTTATTACTTGATTATCAGAGAAATATCTTTCATTATGCATATAACATTTTTTCCTTTTTTTAATTGGCGAATTTTACTTATTCACTGAAAAAGTATGGTAACTTTAGTCATTCTGTAAAACAGAAAATATCGTTTGTTTCATGCGGTGGATTTTAGACACTTTTAACTATGGTATTGTTTGATTTACTGAAAATGGTCATTGTAGCTGAAGTTGAAATTGTATTATTTTTCTATGAAAACAGTTATCCTTACGTTTTCTCCGTGCTCATTCACCTTTTAGCATGGGAAATGGTATTGCAACTGATGCATGAAGGCGAAATTGACGCCATAAAAAGTGAGCATCGTTTTGCCTATGGTAGCGTAGGCGATCCAGAACGTAATATTCCACCGTACCAAACGATGGAATATGAAATTGAATTGATCTGCATTACCGATGGACCACTATATACAACGCTGCAGACGAATGAACTAGTGAAACATATCACGGAATTAAAGGAAAGGGGCAATTATTTCTATAATAGAAAGGAATTGGAAAAAGCAATATACATTTATAAGAGGTGAATACCTAGAATTTGAACAACTGAAACATAAAAATTGAAATTTGGAAAATTTGGATCTGCGAATATTTCTCCACTAATTCTTTCTCTTTTTGCTTGTTGGTACTTTGGAAGTGTTTCAATTTTGATTTCAGTTTGTATCGACTAAGAGGATTTTTTCTACCAAGGATGAGAGCACATTTCATATTATCATTGCTAAATTTTACTTAAATTATCTCCTCAACTTATCAGATTATAATCTGTTTAAGTAAAAATTTTGCTGTTCTTCAGGAGTACCGAATTGATTGATACTCCCGCAGAAGATGAAACATTGCGAAATTTGCTCTCTGTGATTTACTCCAATTTGTCTGTTTGCTATGCAAAGGTTGGAATTTTATCTAACTTATCCATTTTTAAATTATCCATTTTGAAAAATTTTTTGCGCTTCTAATTCTGCAAATCATAATGCGTAAAAAC
The DNA here is from genome assembly GCA_900537255.1 of Acanthocheilonema viteae. Classification (NCBI taxonomy): domain Eukaryota; kingdom Metazoa; phylum Nematoda; class Chromadorea; order Rhabditida; family Onchocercidae; genus Acanthocheilonema; species Acanthocheilonema viteae. The sequence continues at coordinate 26,269 of UPTC01000677.1, read as the reverse complement.
GATAAGTAGGTTTAATTTTCTAGAATGCGTTGATTCTCGTCCTCATCACGTGTCACTGCCTTACAGTACTGTATGTTGTTTTACGTCTGAACCATTAGTGTGTCTTGAATTGACAAAGTGCTGGCACTCGACTTTGCTCTAGATTATTTCACAAGCAAAATAATCTTATAAAACGTTTATGGAATATTGATTTTTTTTGGCTACATTTTCTAAAACCTTTCACTTCCTAATATATGTTTTCTAGCTCTGCGACTGGAAGTTAACTTTGGATGCTTCTAATAATGCTTTGAATTTGAATGCCAGCAATACGAAAGCATTATTCAGGCGAGCAAATGCCTATGCAAGTTTGAATTTCATCGAAGAAGCAATTGACACTTTGAATATCGCACATCAAATTGATCCCAACGACGAAGTTAATTTTAAATCTCTATAAAAGCCGATATTATATATATTGTCCCCAATTAAAGTTTTAAGATATTTGGTAAGGATAACATTAGAACCTGATGTCAGAGAAAAGGATCTCTGTCGAGAAATAAATAAAATAGTAAACTGGTTAACTAAAACATAGCGAGGACTCAAATGCACTTTTGCGTTCTTATTTAAGCTTAAATTTTTTATCACATATTGATCCTTATGCAAAATAGCTCACTTTATGCAACACTATTAGCTTCAGAACTAATCATTTTACTAACCATTTATTATCTCTTCAGCTTATTGTTAGAGAACTGCGCCGTCTAAAAGCGCGTCTGAAGTTATGCCGTGAACAAGAACGTTCGTTGTATAAACGAATGTTAGCTGGAACGCAGGGTGATAATGAACGGACGTATTCCATTCGTCGACTAAGGTGTTATTCATTGCTTGCATTCTTTATTGTTGTGTTTGCCTTATTCATTCATTTCCTTCGTATTGTTATGGGGGGATCGCTAATAACTTCCGAAACGAAATTAGAATAATCCATGTTTCGAGAACATTTTAATTTGTTTATAGCTTTTGGTTAAAGTAAATGGGTCTGAAAGGAAAATTTTCGAGAAGGAAAAATGATTACAAAAAAACCTAGGACAAGAATTTTTATCAATTGATTATTATCGCTCATATCATTCTCAGGGTTATCTTTTGGCTTTCTCATTCACCTCCTGTGTATTCGCATTAATGATAATAAAAATTTTTTTTTTAGCATTTTCGATCTATAATTTCCAAAAATATAATGAGAAAAGTAGTTGAAATTTCACAATCTAACACAATTTTATAAATTTAGAGAGAAACAAATCATTAAAGACTTTAACACAATTTAACGAAAATTCAGCTTCAAAAATGTAAATCTTTGAAGGACCCCTGAGCTGTTTATTATCCTGCTAAGGAACAATAATTGATCACCCCGGAAAACTATAGGATAGTTTCAGACAGGCATACCACAAATGAAATTATGAGCTGGTATAGCTAAAAAACCTGCACATACAATGCCAAATGAATCAGACATGGAAACGAAACCCAAACTGAATTCTCTTCCTTCTATTGGGATCTGAAACATGAATAAAAATTAATTCCAAAAAGAAAAAGACCATTTCTCTGTGAACAGCCAAACATCTTTCCACTGTACAGGGGTGGCGTGGTTGGGTAGTATCGAAAAACAACGGGTATATTGCAACTGAGAGAACATCACTGTTGAATTAAGCGATCTTTATGATTTCTACCTCAATTGTTATGTGAACTGCATGAATTTGTTTATTGGCAAGGGTCGTAAGCTCCTTTTTAGAAGATGATAGAAAGGATGTAAATGTTGTATTTGACGTAAATCTGCTCGATGGTCCTTTGGATCTCGTAAAATAAGTAAATATGTACTAAGCGAAACGTTTTTAAGCAATATTCGCGATGTGTCGTGCTGATGTTATAAATTCCCCAACTAAATTTTAGATTATTTCGCTTTTGAGCTGTATTAAATCAAATTGATCAATCTGTAAACATAAAATTAAGCGCCAAACGCAAATTGGCGCTTACTTATCAGATAAAAGTAGTGAGAAAACATCAGGGGCTTCGAAAATAATCTGCCAAGTTCTAGGAAGTATGCTATCAAGCGAAAGGGAAGTATGCTATCAAGTTCTGGGAAATATGCTATCAAGCTAATCGCAGTAATAAATTGAAACGGTAACGGACAGAACTATTAGATATTTCAATTTTTATTTAACTTCATAAACTAAATAGTTTGTCGCATATGAAAGCAGAACAACCTGTCAGCAAATTTGTCAACTCACCGACTTATGTAGCAGATGGAAAGTGTTAACATAAGCTGCTCCACCCAATAATCCTTCATAGAAAACAATAATAAACACAGCAATGACATGTGGTATGAATGATCTGAGAGCGTCCCAAAACAGGAAGATAGCATTTACTGCCTGAAAAACATAAGATGAAAAAGATCAACAAAAATGCATCGAAATGCAGGATTTATTAATGATAATGTTCTTTTACGACTTAAAAGATTGAATATATTAAATGACAGGGATATGTGTATGCTATATGAAAAACATTTCAAAATTTTAAAAGTATATCCTTTGGAGATGAATTAATTTACTTGCAGAATAGGAATCAATAGTATAGAAGATGGTCGAAGTTGGATGAACTCAATAGAAGAGCGCGAAGTAAATACTCCAAACTGATAAAGTACCTGTAGAAATCAAATATAAATGTACTTTATTAACTTCGCGAAATGTGAAGTACAATTTCGGTCTAAAAAAATTTTATAATATTTACTTGATACCAGCGATACTGCCCATTCTGACTAATGCCAAAACTATGTGCACAGTCGAATACAAGTAATTCCAGCTGCAAAATTCATATATTTTGCATACGAAAAATTTAACATCATCCAGTTGGTCTTCATGAACATGATAGCTTAATTCAGTTTTATCTTCAAAAATAGTAAAAAGTTGTAGGGTTACGAGGTAGGAAAACATGCTAACAGTCAAAATACTGCAAGTAGTAATATACTTTTTATTTACCAGACAATATGTGTGAAATATACATTATAACAGTATGGCCATAATCATATATACAAAAGCTCAATAGACTAGAAGGGAAATCTTTCAAAGAGCAACTTTATTTAATGATTCTGAAAATGAATAAGTCAAAATTTCCCGATAACTTACCAATCCTTGGTTAATAAAATACTCCACAAAATAAACCAAAGCGAGTGGAAACATATATTTCAAAATAAGGGGCTATAAAATGAAAAAAAGTACAGACAATTACTCGATCAGTTTATTTTGTGCTTATGACAAGAATGATTTATACTAATATGATGTAACGGCTTTTATTAATACAATATATGTAACTACTATTTCTCTTATCTCAAAATTCAACTCTCATATCATCACGAAGAAATGAAGAAATTGAAAATATGGCACTGGCGAAACATGATCATGGAATGCCTTTTAAAGATATTAAAAGATCATTTTGTTACTTTCACGCCATACAAAATCAGAATAAGAAATTATATTACCTTGGCTATTACCAGTTTATCTTTCAAACTTTGTTGCTGAACGGTGGTACTGACTTCACCATCAGAGTCATCATAACTATCTACAAAGAAAAAATACCAAATTATCGAAATATTTTGAAAAAATTTTCAGTTCTTTCGAATATGGATTGATATTACAACTAAATCTGAAATATTGATGAAATTTAAAAAATATCTTTTTTATTGAGGAAATACGCTGGCATAAAAATAGGCTTTTACCAAGTGGGTGGGAAAAACTAAACATTAAAATCTAGCATTATAAGCTTCTTTTCAGGGCTTAATGTCTGTGTACCAAGATGTAACAATAGAAACTTCATAGTTAATATCCAGAAAGTCTTCGTATAAGTTAACATATCGAAATATTAACTGATCAACTGTGCTACTTCATCGCCACTGCCTATATCGCTCCTTCTTCGTCTGCCTAATGCTGAAAATTTCTTACCATTTATTTGTCCAGTAAAAAAAAGAACTAAACTGCATAAACTGTCAGAGTAAAAAAAAATAGAAATAATCTATCAATCGACCGCACCAACACGAAAAAATCCCTTACCATATTGATTACAAGAAAAATCTGCATCAAAAGATCATAAATTTTTATAAAAAATCAACTACTTAGAATAATTAACTCATTTTTGATATGCTTTAAAATGTCAGCTATAAATTGCATATACGACTCAATATAGTGCAAAAATCAAGCACTTACTTGCACAGGTGACCAAATAAGTTGATGGTTTGCATAATGAAACTCTATATATGCTCCTAGGTAGCAGCAATAATTCCCAGTAACTAAAAATTTATGAAGCGCTAACAAAAATAACACAATAAATTAGAAAAACGCATATACTTATATTGATAAAGCTAAATTATACATACGTAATGGATGAATAAAAAATTTTAAAAAATCTAATATATATAGATAAAAGTTTACGTGAAAGCAAAAGTGAATGGAACAATCAGCATAAGCAATAGTGCATTCTGCGGTGTCAATCCTAACATATGCATATCAGTCAGCATCGCATACGCAAATGAACCAAAAATTCCAGCGCCACCCGTTCCAGACGACCATGCTCCCACCACATTACTGCATTTAATATTCATTCATTTCAGGACATTTTATATTTCGAATTTAAATTTACTGGAAACATATATTTTACCGGGAAAGATCGCTCGGACCCTTCGTCTTTAGGCAGTGTTTTGTCCTTTTTTACTATCCACAAAGTTTCTCAAATTTTAACGCTACTTCTAAAATACATTATGTTCTGAAAAGTTTTGATGCTGACTGATATAAGAAAGTATTTGCATTAATTGCAAATACTTTCTAGCATGCGTTGAATGTCAGAAAGTATCTGCAATTATGATTTACTAATTCTAAATTTATTAATCAAAAGCTATGTTTTCGATTTCTTTTACTCAAAGAACTAAACGCACTTCAAAATACTGGCTCCTTTTCTTTATCTCGTAAAATACTATTTATTAATGTCATAAATAAAAAAAGTTGGAAAATAATTCTTCTGTAAAAATTTGATATTGCGGTCAATTCACTTTGAAAATACCATGAAAGTACCAAAGTAAAGAACATACTAATCAAAACGGAATATTGCTTACTTAGGAAAATAAGTGGTCAAAGAAAGAAAAGTGACTTCTCCAATACCCGCTCCAATGCTTGCTAAAGCAACACCTGTAAATGCTTTACATATTAACATTTCCCATGCAAAAAGTGCAAAATAGAAACAACAAATATTGCAAAATAGTGATATTCAACTTTACACTGACTATGTTAATCTAGCTTAACTTAGCAAGATAGCTGCATTATGTTTCAAAATGTAATACACCTTTAATTTAACAGAATGACTGCATTCCTAATACTAATAACATTTTAAAACGTAGTGATATTTAACATATAAACAAAAGAAAATGTATGTCATTTTAAGAGAAACTGAGTTCACTGAAACAGAATTAAGCCATACAGCAGTTATTCAATTTTTTTTTACTGCTAAATCAAAAAAAAAACTAACCAGTCAAACTCATAAGAATATTTCGTGCAAAAGCAACCGCCAGGAAGCTGCTTATCTGAAGAAGAACAGTGAACAAATGTCGCGTACTGTAATTTAGAACAATCTGCTTAGACTGTGCAACAGCCGAAAGAGTAAAATAATTACTAACTTGCTGAACTTTGCAGTTAAAAAAGTTAGTTGACAGATCAAACAGTTAGTAAAAAAGTTAATTTGTATAAATTAAAATTTCCTAACTAGAATTTAAAAATATACGTTTACCCAAAAGGAATGCGATGCATGACAAACGGATAGAATATTTTTACAACCAAACTTGGTATGATATTTGCTAATAACACTGAACCAGTTGATAATGGCCGACATTGATGGCGAATAATTGAACTCTGCAATATTAACTTTATTCGATTATATTATAGGATCATACAATTAAAATTGTTATGCAGCTGAATTACTGAAAAATTAACAACAATAAATATATTAAATTAAAAGTTATCTAAGAAATGATAAACTACCTCAGACTAATTACAGCACTGAAAACAAATTTAAGCAAATATAAAATTTCAAATCTATTAATAATAACAAACTAAATAAAAAAGAATGGATGATGCATTAGGCAAGAGGTCAATATGGCTACTCTATTCTTTTAATATCTCTCTCTTTAATTCATGCAGTGATTGTAGAACAAATAAATTACAAAAGGTATAGTAATCTAATTTCTTCTATTAATTAGTATCAATATCAAGGAAAGAAGATGAGGAAAACAACCTGGCAAGGATTGTCAGTGCTTTTAGAGGATGTTTTGGGACCATCTTCCACTGATAGTATGTCTTCTGCTGCACTAAGCATAATCACATATGCAAAATTGTTGCATAAACCGAGCATCCTAATAATGACCAATGTGAAAAAATTAAAAGTAAAAGAGAAGGGATATACTTTATTCATGATCTTATGAGCTATGGCCAATAAAATACTTAATTCATATTTAAATGTTAAAAATTTTAAAAAAAAAGAAAATAAATGCCATGGATTAAGGAATATCATCGATATTACAACATTTTACGGTCAAATCCATCGTTCAGTATACTTACCAAAAAGCAAACTGATTTCTTGGGCCGATATGACCACTCGAGCTACCTTCAACCGTTAGCATTCTTTTATTAAATCAAAATTTGCAAGTTTGAGAAATGAATGTCATGCGGGTATCCTATTTTAGCTTCACAAAATAACTGAAAAGGCAGAAAAGAAGAATGAAAGAATGTTAATAAAAGCAAGAGATTTCAAACAATTTATTGCAGCTAACTCGATTAACTTCCATTTTGATGCTTCTATATAAAGAGGACGTTGAAATATAATAATTTATTCCATTTACAAAAGAAAGCTTTATTTATATTATAATAATTGATTCCATTTACAAAAATTGCAAATCATAACGAATAAAAAATAATTTATATCTAATTTATAATTATACAACACATACTTGCGCAATAAATTCATCATTTGTTATATGAATTTGTTAGGATTTCTTAAATAAATGGTACGACATAAAGTTATAAAAAATAAGTTCAATTTCCCAAGTTTTTCATCATCAACATTTCCTCTTATGTCGTTTTCCTACAATTCATCCATTTTATTTTGCAAAAATCTCTATCATTCCTTCAATTACAACATATTTCAACTCATTTGCTAACCAATCAGTAATCTGTTAAATATAAGCAATCCCGCCCTCCTCCCACCACAACACTTTATTCCCGCGATATTCTCTTCAATCTCTTTTCTCGACATATCACTTTTTTTTTCACAATGTCCCTTTTCATTCAAATGAATGAAACATTGTGAAAAATTAGGTCTCTCATTTGATTATCAAAAATTTAAATAATTGCTTAAAGCGTTAGCTAGCAAGAAATGGAATTTTTCGACTGAATTCATCTTCCATTTTCTATGCTAAGTAGTAGATTTTCTCTTTAATAATGCCAAATGCATACGAAAAATTAATGGTACAGGAAAGTTTTTAAAGAAAAATTCAAAAAAGAGATATTTATATTTCATTGTTTATGATTTTGCTGTAAAAAAGAATTACATACTTAATAATTGGATATTTAATTTTTTTCTCACAAATATAAACACTATGTATGCAAAATCAATATAAAAAAAAACATGTATGCAAAATCTCAATATAAAAAACACTATGTATGCAAAATTTAATAAGTTAATGTATGCAAAATTTAATAAAGTTCAATTTCGATACAATTACCACATAACAACCTATATTAATTGTCATCAACGAAGCTATTTGCGAATTGGAATAGTTAAGAATTTACAATTAACCGTTTCTTTTATCAAATATTCTTGAATACTTTGATTGACCGGTCAAATCATGCAATTTGATGCCTGAAGATATCAAAACATCAATGCCAAACAAAGTAATGATGATAGAATTATACTTCATTTACGTCAGTATCATTATCTCAAGCTTTAATTAATTTAGTCTTTCAGTTCAAATTTCAAAAAAAAAATTAAGCAGCAGTATTAGAACATAGAAGAAATCATTGAGAGCTTTTAGAGACATAATAATGAAAAATAAATAATATTTTGAATTGTCAAAGATGATTTTAAATTTCACATTAAAATTCCGTCGAATTTCCGTTTTGCTATTTTTAATGAGGTGAAAATTCAACGTAAAATTTAAAATTATATTTGACAGTTCAACTACACTGAAATTTTCGAAATATTTTAGCTGAAATAACAATATCAAATAAGATAATAATATTATTTTAACCATGCAATATAGATCTTGTTTAATTGTTGTAAATTTTGATCAAAAATTTTCTTTTTAAAATTATTTTTATTCATTTCAAATAAATTTATTTTGTCTTTTATAATTTGCTCACTTAATTATGCAGTTGATAGCATTAACTTTTTTTCCAACATTTTGTTTTTTTTTTTTTGCTGTTGCAAACGTATAAGGATTATTAATTAAATAATTAAATAAGGAGAAGATAATGAGGGTGATGGATGAGAGCATTATTTGCAAAGAGAAATGAATGGGATTAGGAAAGTAGTGAAAATGTAAAATGAATTTGTTGTTAAATTGTACATTGAGAGGCGTAAAAGAGAAGAGATATTAGAAAAGTGAGAAAAGGAAAAAACGAAAGTTAGTAAAAAATATGCGACAAAAATAATGAGAAAAGATTATACAGCTTAACAATATGATATTTTATGTTCTTTTGCATGATTGGTATTTTCCACTTTTCGACATTTTAATTAAAATTAAAATTTAAGTTAATATAATTTAGTTTAATTTTACTCGAATGGTTTATCGAATGTTATTCAATGTAATGCTTTCTTTAGTACTACAAATCCATTTGCCAATTCTCTCTTTCTCTTTCTTTCAAAAAAAAAAAAAACTTTTCACCTTATTTATCCATGCTAATTTAGATTTAGCTAATTTAATCTTATTTTATTTCAGTTAGTTCAGCTAATTTATTCAGTTAATTAGTTCGCTAGTTAACTTAAGTTAGTTAAGTTAGAATTATTTAATTTAATCTTGGTTTATTCAATTTAGTTAATTTATTAAATTATTATGAAACTTAATTTTATTTTAGTTCAACTCTTATTCTCTTCATTCCGGTACTTAATGTTTTATTTTTCAATCAAAAATTTGTTTTTCATGATTTCGTCAATCGTCAACTCTGCAATATTCAGGTCTTTCTTTCTCTTTCTTTCCATTCTTTCCCATCGATTGCAAAATAACTTTCATTTATTGTCAATACTGTGCCCTCTGAGCAATGACAGTTTAGATTACCGAATATATTTTAGTTATATAACTTTTTCTCACCAATTAAATTAAATGTATATTGTAATTTCTTTAATATTTACTTTCATCTGTTAAAAAAAATTGTTTTCATTACACGAAATTTAAATTAATCAAATATTTGTTTGTCATCAGTACTTTTATATGTCATCTTCTAATATCTTCTTTTGATAAGACTAAAACATACAGCAATTTAGTAAATGCACAAAAATTAACTAATCGATCAGAACAGTTAAACTGAAGAATTTTTGAGGAATTATTGTTTTATTAGATGAACAAAAAAATTTCATTGCTTACTATCATAGTTATTTCAGATTAATTTTGCTGTAATGAATATGAATTTGAAGACAAACCAGTCTTTTTTTTTTCTTTCTCTCATCAGCCAAACCAAATTTAATTTTTCATAATTTACATATTAATAAAAAAAAAGTATTATTTTTGTATGAATAGTAGCAAAAATAAACATGCATGGATGAACTTACCCTGTTTGACTCATCATCAAAACAAAACTGCTGTTTTTTTTTTTTTTGTGACAGCAATAAATGCAACCAACTTCTCTCATTTCATTTTTTCTTATCTTTTCATAAATAATCCTTTATCTATTTTTCTTCTGAACCTAATTAATTAAAATATAATTGCAACACATAATGCATACATTCTTATTATTATACAATTAAAGTTAATCATAATATATACATGCATTTTTCCTTAGTATTATACATATCCTATATTGCTACAGTGATACTTATACAACAGGCACATATATATATGGCCATTTGTACCATTATATAGTTGACAACATATTTACCATACAAATTTCTTATTGTTGCAGCTATTTCTTCTTGTTTTATTGATAGTTAATACAATAGACATGCATATGCAACAAATGCACTCATCTTTACAGTTATACAGTTGACAACATATTTACGATACAAATTTCTTATTGTTGCAGCTACTTCTTATTGTTTTATTGATAGTTAATACAATAGACATGCATATGCAACAAATGCACTCATCTTTACAGTTATACAGTTGACAACATATTTACGATACAAATTTCTTATTGTTGCAGCTACTCCTTATTGTATTATTGATAGTTAATACAATAGACATGCATATGCAACAAATGCACTCATCTTTACAGTTATACAGTTGACAACATATTTACGATACAAATTTCTTATTGTTGCAGCTACTTCTTATTGTTTTATTGATAGTTAATACAATAGGCACACAGATACAATTACATTTATGTATCTTTACAGTTATATAGTTGACAACATATTTACGACACAAATTTCTTGTTACACATATTCTTTACTGTTGTATTGATTAATTTTATAGTCATATAATAACTATCGTAATATAATGGCGACAATTACTTTTAATATTTATTACATAAAAAATATCAATGAATTGATCTTTTCTCGTTTTTTTTTTTTTGTTGACAAATAAAAAGATATCCGCCATTGCATAAGCTTTTGGCATTATTGTATTCAAATCACAACAGTCCAAAATTTCCTTTTTTTTTTATTCACCTTTTTTTAATACAACCATACGAAACAGGACAAATCTGTTGAATTCGTCTGAAAACATTTTTGAAAGGAACAAAAAAAAAAAAAAAAGAAAAAGAAAAGGAAAAAAAAAAACAGACCGCTCTATCAATGCGTAACAAAACCGATTTTGATGACATTTCATGCCATTTTAAATAATGAATAACCGTGAAATACATTTTTGTCGTTGTAGATTTTGTCAAAAAATGAATATGAAAATATATTTGTCAACAAAAGAGTTTTTGCGATTTTTTTTCCTCCTTGCTTCTCTTTAAAAAATTTTAATAATTTTAAAGCTTCTTTTTTTTTCTTTTCAAAATTACATTTATTTCCATTTCCAATTTTTTTTCGGTGGAAAAACAACAGTAACAAACAAATAAAAGCCACTTTTATTCCGGTTAAAAATGAGAAAAAATAAATTGTCCAATAGAACAAGCAGTACATTAAACATTAATCAATCCTTTTTTTTTTTTGGACCATAAACACACAGACACACATACAGGCACACACACACACACACACACACACACACACACACACACACACACACACACATTCAATTTTTTTTTATCTTTTAAAATAGTTAATATTCAATCTTACTTTCTAAGACATCCATCATCGAAAGCCTTTCTTTCGTTTTTTCTTTTTTCTAATTCATCAAGCGTCATGCTTTCAAAATCAAGAAAAAAAAAAGGAAATCTTTCAATTCCTGATGCATTTCTGATTAAATTCTCAATCTACCACCAACCCAATTCAATATCCACTTTTTGTCAAATAAGAAAATGATCAGAAAGTGCTACAGTGCTCAATGACATATTAATTAATCAAAAAAGCTTTGCTTGCCTATTCTTTTTCTCATTCATATATGGTCACTTTATTATTTGTCGATAGAATGAATAGTTTGATTTGCTGCAAAATTTGAATCGATCAATTATTTACTTTAAAAAAAAAAAAAAAGTGTCGTAATTTTAATAACAAAAAAAAAAAAGGAAAGAGAAAAGCAACAATACTATTGCTTGAGAGAGAATTTATATAAGATGCTGATAGGGTCATCAAGGTTATCAATAATTTAAATTCATCCAATAACATTATCATGTAATTAAAATCAAATTACTAACTTTGTTTCCATGTAATCTGATATTTCAAATGTGTGTATTTTTTAAAAAAAGAAAGAGAAAAAATTGGAGTATGAAAAAAATTAACAGTGTTACTTTTATCAGATTTTTTTTATCAGATATGAGAAATTATAATGATGAAACAGTTCAAATCTCGAATATTACCAAATTATTTTTTTTTCTTCAATATCTTCTTTCATTAAATGATAAAAATTAGCATAATATGATTTCTAGAATATCAGTTAGAATGCCGATCAATCCTGTATTACGAATTTCAATTTATTTGAATTCTCAAAATTATATCAATAACGGTTTCACTCAGTTTTCATTTTTTTTTTTCATTTTAAAATTAATTTAAAACAGTGCTTTCACTTTTTCAGATTAAATTTATTACAAATATACAGTATAGGTGAAGGTGGATTTTTTACACGTTTGTTTTTTTTTTTCTTTGAAATCCAGCATTCAAGAAAGAGTGACAGAGAGAGAGAGAGAGAGAGAGAAAAAAAGGGAGAAGAAAATTTCGGAAGATTGAAATATTTTAAATCAAAATTAGTTTCAAACTAATTACGTTCAGAAGCTGAAAAAAATTCATAATTATTTTTCTCAGAGGAACGACTTTTTCAAATAATAGTTTGCAATCATTTTCAATAACCATTTAAACGAATTAATCAACGAAATTAGGATGAAATATTATCGATAACATTTGTCAACATAAATTTAATGTTTACATAAAATTGAATTACATATTTTGGCTTTTTTTGCACATAAATTAAGTCCAGTCGAAATGATTTCATAATTAAACTGCAACTTTTTTTTTTTTTGAGAGTGTACTATGCAATAAAGTTAAACTAAATTTGTGCACTTGTCAACAAGATATCTGAAAATGACAATTCTGCCAAGTTGAGTAAATAATCCATAAAATAAGAAGTTATTCATTTTTCGATTGCTATTTACTATTTAAATACTTTCAAGATATGTATAAGAGGTATTGACATGTGTAAGATATTTTGGTACTTGTGAATAATAATTAACAATAGCCTGCTAATTAACAAACTGATCCCATCATTGTTGCTCCCGAGATGTCCCAACGTATACAAATCAAACAACTATTAATTTACCATATATAATCTATCAGGTAAGACTTTCTCTTCACCATTTTTTTTAGTTTTTAATCGACATTTTTTTATGTAATTCAAATTTATTTTAATATATTAACTTACACCTACAATATCGTCTTCAATAAATTGTATTATTTTTAGATCATTAGAAATTATCACTTTCTTAATTATTTCCTAAATTTTCTATTATCAAAAATGCTATCATTTAAAAAAAAAAAGAAAGAAAGACTTAATTTCACAGTTGAACTAATTTTGTTCAATTGATATCTACACTTTTCAATATTGTTTCACATCTATCCGCATAATTCATCATTGCATTTCATTCCATGAATTGAAATAAAACTACTGTTATTGAAATGTGAATATGTATTTGTTGTTATGGTGAAAAGAAAAAAGAAATAATGCTTTCAAGTTTTTTGAAAAAGCAAATAATAAATGGGTCTTCACTTTTTCCGCTTCCTTTTTCACCCTTTCTCTCTCTCCCTCTCTCTCTCTCTCTTTTGATGCATATATCTTTCTTTTTTTTTTTTGAAATTATACTTAAAGATGAAGAAAAGAGACAAAGTGTAGCTTGGCTTTAAACACCGATTTTGTTCATTTATTTTCAGTCTGATTGGAAGGAAAAAGAAAAGAGCTTGCTTTTTTTTCGAGCAAAATCCAAAAATTGTACTTTCTTTTCTTCCTCTCTTTCTCTCTCTCTCGCTTTTTTTTCATTCCTTATTCATTTCATAGATTACTGTTTAAAGAAATTTTTTTTTATTTTTTTTTTCCATGAAACCAAACATTTTCACACTTTTTTTTAGTAAAAATGTCAATTTCAGATGTCACATTTTACTTATTTTAGCATTAATTAATCCTCTATCACTTTCAGTTTAAAACTTTTTTTCTGCGTTAGTCAATATATGTTAAATTTTTTTTGGTAATTATTTTTTATTTTTCCATGTTTTATGTAAAAGGCGCATATGAATTTTGCTAATTTATCACTTTATATGATATAATTCATTTTAAGACTGCATAATTTATAGCAATTAAAAATTTCAATAATTTTTTCATTAATTTCCAATTTCTTCCAACTTGTCATATCTTTTAATTGGTACTATTTAAAAGTTAAAATTCCGGATCAGCTTCATTATATAACATTAATAATTTAATAATTAAGACCAATCATTTAACAGTGGGTGATGAAGTATGCGAGAATTAAAATGTTTCATTTTTTTTTAAAAAATGAATTCAAATTATCATGGTGGATTTTTATTATTCATTAGAATTATAATGTATTCTTAAGATGAATTATGGCATAAGTTACTGCCATAATTCACCGTAAGGCTTATGGCATAAGTTACTTACTTCCTATCTAATTTCAGACTTAAGAACTCTGATCACATAAGCTGCAAAAAAAGTTGCAATCCCCCGAAAATTCTTCATCTTGCTAGAAATTTCAATGAATATCTTAAAATCCTAGCACAGAATGTTATGTAAAAGTTAAGTTAATCTTGCCGGTGAAAGTTTTCACTCTTAACCTCAGGTATTAGATGAAAAAAGCTAAATGAAGTTAGGGGTCAATTTATTCAGTAAAAAATAGGATAGATTTAAAAATATTTAATTATATACTCCATGTTACAATTCTGTTCCATTTCTCTCTCAAAATTTTTAATTCCTAATATCCATTTCCCAGTGAAATTTAAATTTTTCAAATCAGTATTTTTATTTATTTTTTCATTGAGAACAGATAATATCATATAAATAAATGCAAATATTAGTAAAATAAACATTCAATTCATAAAAAATACAGTCAAACATTAAATCTTCATTTCAATCTAATAAAAATTGTTGACAAAATTAAAAATTTCAAATTACCTTCTGTAAAAAAAGCAAGCAAAAAATCACAATTACAATTCACAGATATATATTATTCCCATTATCAAAATGATTGCTCCAACTACTATTACCGCTATTTCATATAACCTATTATCGTTACCTTTCCTTATCCCGCATACCATCTGTCTACCATTTTCCCTTCCAGTATATTAATGGTGTACGGTCCGGTGAACATCAAAGGGAAAAAAAAATACTTTAAAAGCCGGGACGGAAACTTCCTGCCATGGAAAACATGTTATGCATATAAATATGTGTGTATGTGTGTACATATATGGTGGTGCATGGGTGTGTATGTGTGGGTGGTATATGGGTGTGTATGTATGTAAGTGGTCTGTGTGTTGTGTATTTATTTATATGTAAGTTTGTATGCATATTTGTTGATATGTGTAATATGTATGTGTGTGTGTATGTATGTATTTTATCCTAAATGTATACATTAATGTAAATTTGAGTGTGACCTTTTTGACTTTGGAAAGATTAGAGAGGTTATTATCAATGTAATTAAGTCAAGATTAGTACTATATAAAATGACAGGTGCGATGCGGTAATATAAGAGATGAATAGCCTCGAGAGTGGGCTTGTTGCATTGTTTATATTTATTTGGGAGGGAGAGAGAAGATGGTGACATGATATTTGATTACTTATTTATATTACTGAATTCAAATGAGATTCTCATTTATTCATACTACCATACTTGCACTTTTCATTCCCATTCGATTTGTTGGTTTTGTTTTGTTTTTTTTTTCTTTTTTAAACTTAATCCATATATTGTACAAGTCTTTTGAGCTTAGCTTAAGGCATAAATAACATAAGTTGTATTGGGAGCAACGATAATTTTGAAATGTAAATAGATGAAAGAATGAAATGTAAACAGATGAAGAAGGATAGATGAAATACAACAAGATTACAGTAATATTTTAAAAGCTTGAATAATTTGTGATGATTATATTTAAATGCAAAATGAAGCAAATGAATTAGCAAGAAGAAATTATTGAATATTATGAAGAAAATTAATGTAACATAAAGGAAAAAAAAGGAAATTATTAAAAAATATTCCAAAAATAATTAGCAAATTTTTCTTCCAGTCAAAGTGATCTAACTCTGGTTTCTTTCGTCAAAGTGATCTAACTCTGGTTTCTTTCGAATGTGCTCTAACTCTAATCTCCACCAATTTTATCATCATCATAAAATTCATTTCGGATAAAAATTTTAAAGTAATTGTCGTGTTTTTGTAACTGTAATCTGTAAAGAAAGAATGTAATGCATATTGTTAGTGGAAAATTTTCAATATAGTATAAAGCACACTGGTTGAAAATAATCAAATAGTCAAATCAGAGGAAAGATCACTGTTGTTGGTTTAAGCTAATGAAAAATTTGAAACAGCCCTTGTCAACCATGACTAATATCGCGATAGAATGATCAAATACATGCCGGAAATGTGCGCAGATGCTTAAGCATAATACACATACACATACACATGCACACACACATACACATACATACACACACATACACACATACACACACACACATACACACACACACATACACACACACATACACACATATACGTAGAAATTGAAGGAATTCCCATACAGGCATACATTAACATGCACAATCACACTACCGTCAAACATATGGCTTGCTTGTTACATATTCATACAAATTTAAATTTTTAAGAATTGTCTGCTTTTGATTATCCTTGTTGAATAATGTTTATAATTTTGGCAGTTTGAATGGAATATAAATTTTGAACAGATTAATTGTTATTTGAATTTTACAAAATTTAATTCAGCACCATCTGGTGAATATTTTATTTAAGCAATCTGTTGCATGAAATAAAATAATTGTCCATATTGAATGATACTGGAAAATTGTTTTGAAAGTTTTTTTTTTTTCTTTCTAACAATTATCATCATCTTTCATACATACAAATTTCATCAATTCCGAAATTAATCCATCTGATAAACTGATCATTTTTGTTATCTTATCAGAAAAGTGACCTATGAAATTAGTCGGTTTAATAAACTTTGTTTTACTCTTACATTTTTTTTTCCACATATTCTTTTTACAGTTTGATATTTGTTACGAACAGAAATCAATTTTTATAATTAATATCGTCAATTCAAGGGCTAATTTTTAATGCACCATTTTTTATGGTTAATTTCACGTTCTATTCATTTGAATGTTTTAGATTTGAATGTTTATGATCATCGATTCAAAGTCGTCGATAATTAAAAATTAATTTATTTCTTTTGTGAAGATAAAAAATTTTATTTTTACTTTCGAAATATTTTTTGAAGTTTGCGTAAATTATAATGAATTTATTAAACTTTCGTAATTTATTTTTATAATTAAATTCTTATATGTTTCATTTCGAATGCTACAATTGTGTCATAACTATCACCATCATATCATTTGTGTTTTATCATTAATTATCATCATTATCTGTCACTTTCTACTGTAATATTGATAAAAGATGGGATTTGTAAATTTACAAATACATTAATTCCTAAATACTTTTCACTAGCTAATAGTGAATTTTAGATAAACCAGAAAGGTATGCCTAGCATTTAATCAAATTCTAATTAATAATTTAAAGTTTTTTACTTACACAAGAGCTTACATGAGATAAGGGGAAATGTTACATGTTACATAAGATAAAGAGAAATTTTTTTAATCATAAAACTCTCTCTATAATATAATTCTTTGCAGATAGCATCTCTTTCTTTAAAAAATTAGAAATTATCCTATAATGAATTTATTAAATTCCTATAATTTATTAAACTTTTAATTAAACTTATATTTCATTTCAAATTCTTACATCTTAATATCATTATCATTACAGTTATCACTATCATTAATATAATTGTAGTTATTGTTATTATTAGTATTATTATTATTATTATTGTTATTATTGTCATCATCATTGTCTCAGATTTCAGAAAATAGTTATTTTAATGATAGGGAGTGGACAGAGACAAACCCTTCTTAGAAGAATTCCCACCCGTTACATATCTCTCTTTCTTTCTCTCCTTCTCCCTCTCTCTGCCCCTCTTCTCCTCTCCTCCTCTAATCCAAATCGACTTTGCACCCAAAAGCAAGCAAAGCACTCAGTGAATAACAAATATTCTTTCATTTTTATTCATTTCTTCATTGTATCACTTTTCACATCCGTTCTCATCCATACTAGTAATGCGGAACGGAACGGAACGGAACGGAACGGAACAAGATGGAAACATTTTTAACGTCTGAGACGGAACGGAAAGCAGTTCGAAATGCTTTGCTAACTTTTTCTTTTTTTAACGTATAATTTTTTTTTTATTTTGATGTAAAATATTTTGTCACGTTTCAGTATGTTATAATGTTTATAATTCAAGCAAAAAATGGAAAACATTCATCGTAATTAGCACAGAAAGGGAAAAAAAAAATTAACAACAGTTACAGAAGTGAAAATTTGGATTATAATTGAAGTATTTTAGAAGTGTGATGAGAATTGTTACCAAAAATATCCAATTAGTTTGTTCAATGTGATACAATATCACAAATTAACTTTTGCAATCATTTATAAATGAAGCAATAAAATATATCGTATTTTTTTATTGTAATTTTCTTTTTTTTTTTTTGGTATTTTTCCTACCGTATCTGCAGAATTCAAGCCGTTCAGCTGAGCTTACATTGATCGATTTGTGCAAAAAGAAAAAACGAGGAATTTTTAAATTTGTTATTTGTTTACTTATTTAATTAAATTTCATATTTTTATTTGTTTTTATTTGGAATTTTCTTTTTTTTTTCTGTTTGATAAATTATTTTTACAAATTTTTTTATTGGAAAATTTCAACACATTACATTAACAACACATTCTTATAGTGTGAAGTGGGATATTTTAATCTTACTTAACAAAGCTTAGAAGGGGAGAAAGAAGCTTAAGCTTAAATATGACACCAAATTTGCTACCAAACGATTTATCTTGTTAGGCTTTTTCCTTCTTTCCAGGCTTAAGGCTTTTTTCCTTTTTTTTTTAGTCCAAGTATAACTTTTTCAATAATAGCATTTGTAACGAGATTTATGGCCCAAATAAAACTGCTCGATCTTTCCTGTTTATAAATTACATTGCTTAGCTTAGCAGCTTTTTTCTCGTCCATTTAAAAATTGAAAAAAGTAATCGTCGTTCGAAGTTATGAATGAAATATTCACAGTGAAAATATCACGGAAAACAATCGTAAAAGAAAAACTTTTATGACTATAAATGCTATCAAAATGCGCAATTTGCGACATTTACTTTCAAATTAGGTATATTTTTTATTTTTTTTTATTTTTTTTTTATCGCGTGATTCCATTCGTTTCTGTGAGCAGCAATGAAAAGTAGCCATTTGAAAATAATAAAATAGCCAATGGAAAATAATATTTGCTGCTAACTCTATTCGACTATATACGATTCGTGAAATTTAAAAAGTCAAATTTTAAAAAATTCATTGTAATAGTTTTATTGATTGAAATGAAAATGTTAAAATTGCGATCGCATAGTTAGTATATTTTTTTTTGTATTTTGCTAAATTAATCAATTAGCAAAATCTAATAAATTCATTTAAAATAATTCAGTCCTAAAAATTGAAGAGAAAAATCAAATTTCAAAAAATTCATTGTAACAATTTTATTGGTTAAAATGAAGATGGTAAAATTGCCATCACGAATCATTTTTTTTTTTGTAGTTAATCAATTAACTAAATTTAATAAATTCATTTCAAGTAATTTAACCTATCTTTTAGATTTTGTGCATCGTTTTTTTTTTTTAATATAGATGGGATAGTTAATGTAATACTAATATATACTGTATACAGTTTAAGTTAATCTTTTTCTTAAACTTTGTGGATCGTTCGTTCGTTTTTTCTTTTGTTTGTTTCATTTTAATCAATACAGATGGAATAGTTTATCGAAAAAAAATTATACAGATTTGACTATTATAATATTGCTAATATTATAAAGAGAATAAGGATTAATTTTAATAGAAATGGAATTAATTAAATGAAATTATCCCGTAAAGCTGATACAAAAAAAAGAAGCAGGAATGATAGAGAGAGATATGGAGAAAAGAGGTGAAGGAAAAATGGAAAGTTGAATTGTCACATGAACATGTCCTTCAAAAATCTTTTCTCATCTTCGAACATCTGCTCCAAACTAAACTCTCTTCAAGAAACGAGAATGAAAGAAGAGAGAAGATATTCTCTTCTATCCAAGCAAATCTCTCGCCTTTTCATTTTAGTAATCGCTAACTATCCATATACAATAACTAATAGTTGATGATAATGATGACGATGATGATGATGATGATGATGATGATGATGATGTTCATCACCAGCTGCTATATTAAATGCCACAATTTATTCTTTTCAAATTATTTCAGTCCTTTCCAATTCATTTATTTATTACTTATCAAATTTTAACAACTTTTTTTTTTTTGTTTTGGTTATAAATTATTTCTCACTAGTCTAAAATAATTTTTTTTTTCAATTTTTCGTTTAAAAAAGAAAAACGAAAAAATTGATGGTATAATTTAGTGGTAAAAAAAGAAAAAAAAAATTTTGTGAATTCCATACGCTGCTAAGCAACTGATCGCATGCTAATATGTTTGATAGCCGGAAAAATGTAACTAATATTTATTTTGTTTTTCCTCTTTTTTTTTTTTGTAAAAACTAACTAACCAACTTAATTCGGTCAAACT
>UPTC01000676.1:164-29776 GCA_900537255.1 Acanthocheilonema viteae | reverse complement strand
TATAATGAAATGATACAAATAAAAGTGTTTTTTTTAATTAGTTTTTTTCTAGGTTATGCTTAATGTCAATTCTTTCCCATCCCATTTCTTTGTGCTTGTGAATGTTGTTAATTATGCTCTTCGTAAAAAGCTACTTGTTTCTCGAAACTCTGATATTCTTATTTTTTTCTCTTCTCTTATATATTTTGTCGTTTATTACTGTTGGTAAAATAAGAGGAGCTTTAATTATACTGTTGCTATTGTTGATTTTTGTTATTTACGAGGAGGAAAGTTAATCATCTCCTGTAATATATACATATTTTTTCAGAGTGATATTGATGATATGACCTTTGATTGAAATGTGATTGTCTTAATGTGGGAATGAAAAAAATTAGGGAAAAATTTCATAATTCTAAAATTGCAGTAAGACGTACTGGACGCGTATATCAAGATTGACCGTATAGAAAAGATTACTATGAAATGCATGATAGTCTTTTCTGCAAACAACTGGTGTATATCGGTTAAGTTTCAGGATGGAACAGCACGAATTTGGTTTGAAAAGATTGTTTCTACTGCAGAAGCCAACACTACTTATCAAGCCTAATGCAATTTTGAAATATATGTTTATTTTAATTTTGATAAATTTCTATTTATAGAAATGGAAATTTCGTCTATGGCTGTAGTACCACATAGTGCAACTGCAGTGAACAAGTCGGATGATGCAACAGTTTTAGTGGATGCCTTGCCTTATCTTGATTCGGATTATACAGAATCCGACCGACAAATGGCAATGCAGCTAATAGAAGATGAATGCCGAGTTTTCCGTCCAGTTAAAAATTATTTGCAAAACATGTCACCTCCTGATTTTGATATGTTTCTGACACCTTGTCTGATCAAAGAACATATTAGGATGTCCAAAAAACAAGTAGATTTCATTTTTTATTTCTTGTTAAAATTATGGCATTTTTGTAAATGTGGATAACATCCTGTTATGTCGATGGGAATTTAATGAGGAAATATGAAAAGATTCAGTCTTGATTTCACTATGCTGAAATTTGTATGACATTGGAGTGCTTTATTTTATGCAGACAGCAAACAGATCAGTGACAAATAGATCAATGGCATAATAAGTAGAGGATTCAAATTAAGAAATGGCTTTGCGTATTTCTTCACAAAGTTTCAGATTTTTTGAACTGTTAATTTTATCACTTATGTCCTATGTTCATATTTTTCGGTAGTTGTAGTTTTAATTTTTCAGGAAATGCCAAAATTAGATATGTCACGATATGAATTATCATGTCCATCAACAACAGGACGACAGGGTGATAAAACATCGTGGAGAAAAGCACGTTTTCAAACAAACTTCTTCCTAATTTTCATTCGAATTCTAATATACATTTCAATTTTTTTGTGTTTGTGAATAACGCCATATCGGTGATAATAATAAGAATATTATAACAGCAGCAATAATAGTTCAGGCCATTCGTAATGCGGCTGCTCAGAATGAACATTTATTACTTCGTAATATCAATTTACAACTAATGGACGAACATGCACCACCTGTTTACCTTCGATATAACAAGGAATTAGAAACTATGCTTCACTGTGAAGAGAAAGAACTAAGGAAGGTAGCAATTTTAAATCGTTTTCGAAATCTTGAATATTGTTTTTTGTTTCTAACAACTTTAATTTGTTTTTAACTGCATTATTCATATTTTAATTGCTCCGGAAGTGTCGCAGCACTTTGCTTGCACAATTTGAACTGCATCAATTTTCATATTATTTTGTACATGCCTACTACTTGGCTTAGCACTTTATCTCATTTCCTAGATTTTATGTATGAGGCTCAATCGTAGACTTTTGTGTAGGTTTTCTCTTGTGTCATTTTCATTCAAAAATTTTCATTAAAATCACCAAAATTTCAGCTTCGAGAAGAGGTAATGGAAATTCACTCGAGACGACGGAAAAGTCAAATGGAAGCGGGATTAAAACTAAAAGATCTAGAGCAAAACTGGGTACAAATGGTCACTAAAAATTATAAAATGGAGCTTGCTTGCCAGGAACTAGCAGCGGATAATGAGGTATTGGCCAAAAAAGCTAAATTAATTTCATAGAGTTCTTTTTTACGCTTTAGTATGTGTTGTTGACAATATTGCTTTTTAGTAATTTAAACCGACGAATAGAAAGAGTTCAGTATGTTAGAAGATTTTTTGGAACTTATTCCTATTTATCAGTCTTTTACACAATTGATTGATTGTATGAGGTTTCAGTTACATGTCTGCTTGTTTTGTTTTCTTGGATTGATGTATGTCTTGATTCTATCTGTTGTCTGCAGTGATAAATTTTCTATTACAGTTAAATTTAGATATTTTTTGGTTTTTGTTGGAAAGAAATTTTTTCGGGAGTTGAAAATTTTTATTCTCTCTTATACTTTACTTTTAAGTAGATCAACAAAAATTAAAAATGTATGTAATATAATTTCAAATCTTAAGATTTTTCGGCGCAAATAAACGATTTTTAATTGTTTTGCATTATATTTTCAGTTTTAGAAGTACGAGAAAATATTTAGCTACAGAACTGTTCTTCGGAAAAATAAAATCTAGAAATAAAGAATAATCACATATGTTAGTTTATTGCTCCGATCGAGCGGAATACTGAAAAAGATTTCAACTTTTGAAGTTTATTTTTACCATTTTCCTTACAGTATTTTTTTTTAATAGGAGGAATAGAGGCGATAATGCATTTTATATGAACTACATGTATGAATTATTTTACACCACTTCTTTTAATGATCATATTGTGTAATGGTGCCTGCATAGAGATGAGAGCAAAAATGTAGTGGCTGTTAGTTGAGTAAAACAAATGATAATTGAAATTAGTCCTATCGATTACACTCTCTGTGTACACCTTTTCTTCCTCTTACAACTTTTTTTTTCTCTTATTAGTCGAATTTTTCTCATTACTGTTCTCTTTTTCAATTGTTTATTTGCGAGGTTATGCATTGTTTATGTGTCATAAAAGTTTTGCAAAAATAATTTTTCTCTAAATAAGAGTGAGAATAAATGAGAAAGTATCGGAAAAGAAATTGGGCAATGAATTTTCGTAGTTCGTAATTCCTGGAAATCTCAGTATTTACTGAAGATGGTAACATCTGATTCTTTAGGAATTGATTATTACAAGTGGTTATTATCAAAGTATTGCAATTAATTCAAAGTAATGAGATAAGGATGTTAAATAATTAAATAGTTTACTAAATAGTTACTTAATTGGAAAAAAAATTAAGTGGTTGATAAGTTTCCCCGAGGCATATACGTCAATGGTTAATTAACGCAGAATTATTGATTTGTTCTGTGAAATAATGCAGATATTTTAATGATTTTTCCTGCATATTCATTTCAGTGTATTTTATTGAAATTGAATCTTAAGTTTCTGCCACTGCTAAAGACTGATGTAAAAGAGTGGAAATGACATGGCAGAGTTATGTGATACCACTAATCGGCAATTTTATCATTTTAGGGGTATATTTTTCTTTTATTTTAAAATGTATTTTAAGACATATAATAAGGGCAATTTGATGCAAAGTACTACCTAATAGAATACTTAATTTTTTTAACTATTTAATATTGGAATAGCAATGTTCTCAGTGCACTATTCCACGTAAAATGATTTAGCCTGAGATTTTAATTTTTCCAGTAGTTACATTTTGTATGAAAATTCTTTTTGTCTTTTATTAATCATGCTTTAGTATAATCCTTTAATTCGATTTCTAGCTACTAGCTACTAATATTATAGCTAGAAACCGAATTAAGGGATTATACTAAAGCATTAGCACTTGAATTAACTAAGTTAATTCTTCTTCGCTTTCTAAGTCTGATTCTGACTTGCAGTCTTGTTTTCTGCTTGGATATTACCAGTTTTCGTTTGGATGGATTTTGATTCTTGTCACTTTGCATGGTTTAAAATCTCACATGTGGCGACAGCGCGAGAAGCGACTTTTAGGTTTGAGACAAGCCGCTTTGAAGGAACGAGAGGTTGGTTTAATTTGTTAAAGTAGTGTTGGTTTGTTGTATGTAAGTTTATGTTTTTTAAGACATAGTTTACATCATTCTAAAATTACGAAACATTTTTTGTTTAATTACAGGTTATATTAGCGCAGCTGCAAGATCTTCCAGCTTGGGTTCAATTTCCGGATACTGAACGAGTCGAGTGGCTTAACAAAGTTTGTTTCCACTTAAGGAAGTAATATTGCTTATTATATAGGCTCTATTAATCTCCATTAATTCCTAACGGAGATTAATAGTACGACAATACATCTATAGAATGTTTTTGCCAGTGATGCCATGGATACTTACTAATGTGAACTATTTGTGATAATGTAAAAGATTTCGATAATGCAAAAATTGTTGCTAATTTCGAGCTGTCAGAGTTTATTGAGAAATTTTTTTTCTAAAAAATAACATTCTTTAGGTTATATTGCAACTTTGGCCATACATTACCGAATATTCCAAGTATTTCATGCTTGAATACATCGAACCTGAGGTTAAATCGCAACTACCAGCTATCTTTAAGTCATTCAAATTTACAAAAATGGATATGGGTGATATCCCTTGTCGTGTCGGCGGTATCAAAGTAATTGTTATAAAACATTTTTTAAATTTTAACAAAAACTTTTTCTTCAATGTAAAACTAATTTTTATTTGAAGAATTCTTGAAGAGGTTACTTAGATAAGTTGTTGAGTCTTACTGAGTCTAAAATTGTTAACAATCTCATATTTACTTATATGAGAATTGTTTTAAATGCTCTGTGCTGATTGTTAATTAATTTCCATTTTTCCCGTCCGATTAGGTTTATACACATAATGTTGGACGAGATCGCATTATAGTTGACATGGACATCGCTTATGCTGGAGATGCTGATTTTGATGTTACTGTTGCAGGTTTCACTGGTGGTTTAAATCAGCTACAGGTGCAATATTTTATGGTGTTTCTGAAGATTAGAATGCATTTAAAAAATTATTAGCATTACTGCTGTAATTCACACTGTTATCTAGTGAAAAAAATATGATACTTTGAAAAATTCCTTAAGAAAAATATGAATTTATAGTTGAATATTATATGATTCCGATATGATTAAATGATATGTTCCAGTTTTCTGGAAAGTTGAGAGCTATCTTGAAGCCGTTATTACCATACCCACCAATGGTTGGTGGCGTTTCCGGGTTCTTCTTAGAAAAACCAGTGAGTTCGACGAACAAATTGTTTTGTCTTGCAAAATCAATTGGAAGTTATTGAAATAATATCTTGTTTTCAACCATCTCATTTACAAGCCTTTTTCGTAAAAAGTATTACATTTTATTTGCATTTTGATTCTTTCAGATTTCAGAAAATCGATTTTAATCTAACTGGTATGGGTGAATTTGTGGAATTGCCTGGTTTGTTAAATGCAATTCGTGCAATAATTGACTCTCAGGTGAATAATTTCAGCGTTTCTTTTATTTTTGCCGTGAAAGTCCGATAGTTTTTGATTGTAATATTAAGTTTTCCTTCCACTTGTTGAAGAAAACTGATAATATTTTCGGGAATGGTTTTTGCTCTTTTACTTCTGGTACTACATTTTTTCCCTCCACTTGTTGACAAAACTAATGAAATTTTCGGGAATACAAAAATTTTCTAGGTTTCGGCTTTATGTGTGCTTCCGAATGAAATCGTTGTTCCTTTGGCTCCAAATGTCGATATCACAAAATTGCACTTACCAGAACCTGACGGTGTTCTTCGTTTGAAAATTGTGGAAGCTAGAAATCTGGAAAATAAGGATATAAAATTCACAAAGAGTATGGCGAGTGATCCATATTGTCAGATACAGGGTATCATTTTTTAACTTCCTTTTAGTTTTTGTACATACTCGATCCCACGTTATTTTTGTAAGCCTACTTTTTTCGAAACACATGATTGCAAGAAAGTTAACTTACTTATCCTTTCCTAACTCATTGACTCATATAACAGTTCAATTCTCAGCTAACTAATACTCAATATATTTATTGAACTTATTAGATTTCTTCCATATATTTTTTCGAATATTTTCAGTTGGTTCACAGTCCTACAGAACCAAGACGATTAATGATGATCTAAATCCAGTTTGGAATGAATATTTTGAATTTGTTGTTGATCAAGCTAATGGACAAAAATTGCGTATAGAATTATTTGATTATGATAAAGCGGGCAGTGATGAGGAATTGGGAAGATTGTCGATCAATCTAGATAATGTCAAGGAAAAAAGAAATCTTGATGATTGGTTTCCATTAGATGCATGTAAACATGGCGACATACACATTCAAGTAATTATGCACAAGTTTTTTGAAAACATTAGCATTTATTGACTACTGTTTTCATAAAGAGTGATCTAGTTCAGTGGCTAAGTTTCGTCTTAAATTTCTTTTTTCAAATCCACAACAGCCATAAAGCATTCGAGAGTGGATTCAACACTGGAAAAATAGCTCTAGATAAATAAGCAGACCAGAATTTTCTTAAAAGTTTTCTCTTATTTATTAGTTCAAATGTGTCCAATAAATTAATTTAGTTAGATTTTGCATAAATAAATATTCGTTGAAAAAATTTCTTTTGTAATCACAAAGAGTTGTATTTTCGAAAAAAAAATTTTTGCCTATTTTTAGGCTGCTTGGATGAACTTGTCATCTTCGCCTCTCGATCTTACTTGTCAGGAATTTGAAAGTTCTTGGTTCAATACTAACAAACCAGTACATTCTGCATTGCTTATGATCTTTATTGATAGCGTATCCGATTTGCCGGTAACTTTCAAATTCTCTGAGAAAGAAATACCATGATGCTGATTTACTGGAATCAATTACGTCAATGCAGTTACTTAAAAACTTTAAGGAATGATATCTTTTTTTATATCAGCAGAAAGCAGATGGTTCAAGTTTCTTTCAAGTACTTGTTAAGTTAAATGAAAGGTTTAACCAAGATGATATTGAGAAGCAATTAAGCCAAAATCAAGTGCGTACGGTTGTTCTAGCAAATCAAAACTTCTGACAGAAATCTGAAAGTTACAACTGTTTTCGTGTAACAATTTACGTTTGAGGTTTCCAATTCGCAGTTAAGTTTTCCATCTTTGATTGTTTTAGTATCCGAAAGCAAACTTGGAACCATCGCCGTATATTGTGGTAAATCTTGGCAAAGACTTTCAACAAACGCCTACAAAAATAAAAACTGTTAATCCATTATTCCAGAGCAAGATTCTATTTTTTATTCATCACCCGGAAAGACAAGAACTGAAATTCGAGGTATGTCTTAGATAACTTATACCGTCAGTTAATAATTTCATTTAATAACACTTCATACATTTGAAAATAATAATGCTTTGGATAAATTAGTTATGTTCTTAATCTTTTTTACTCATTTTTTTACATCATCCTCAAGAAAATACTGTTGTCAAGAACTCCCAAATAAGTGCTTAGTTGGATTACAAAAGTAGAGCAAGTAACATACAACTGTCTGTTTCCACACATAGAAAGTTATTTCGAGGCTAAATCCTGATTTTCCATGATAAAGCATTTTTAATCTTCATTATACCCTGACAGTGTTCATTATAATAAGAGGATTCATATTAAACCACTTCACAAACATTTTTAAGGCTATTGATTATACAACAAAACGTTCTCTCGGTGAATTAGTTTTGCCGTTAAAGACAATTTTACAAGAACCAAATTTGGAATTTTTTGAACAAACTTTCCCATTAACGCAAGGAATTCATCAAAGCTCAATGGTCATCACAGCGCGCATTAGGGTAAATTATTTAGAGATGGAAAATATTTCGGTATAAATATATCTTTGTTATACTAATTTGCTTTTGATTTGGTTCTTAAATTTTATTATTTTGAGAATATTAGGAAGTTATTTTATAACGTACCGAAGTGTTAAATACCATTCTTCAAGAAAGTTGAAACGACGAACATTTAATTATAATAAAGCGATTCATCAATTCAACAAAGAAATAGTCCGAACTGGGTTCAAAGCATTGTAACGTGCAAATGTGAGATATCTCGGTATAACGATATTTTAACGACATTTTGGAACAAATTATAACGATATTTTGAACGTTTTTGCTTATTCAGCATTAAAAAAACTTCCATTATATATCCAATCCTGATTAAGATTATCCTATTATATTAGTTGGGTTATTGCTTTTAGTTCACTTTTTTTATAGGCTCTGGTTACCGGTCAACAAATGGGGGATTCTACTTCTGGAGGTAACAAAGAAGCAATTTATGGTAATGGTAAGATTTTATTTAAATCACCAAATGTTTCCTGTTTGCCGCACAGTTTTCTGATAAATATATTCCTACATTTGGTGGGATGAATCTTTTTTAATTATTAATTTCTATCAGTAAAATAGTTATTTACATTCGACAGATTGTGAAGTCTGATCATTTTCATTCTGTTCACTTGTAGTATCGTAACTTAAAAACGCTATGGTTTGAAAAACTTTGTATGTGATAAGGCTATAATTCTTATTTTCTGCACCCACAACATGAGTTAGAAATTTCGGTGGAATGATCATTAAATAGTGAAGATTATAATAAATATTTGTAAATAGACTGAGTAATAGGTGTTGTAGTGGATTTAGTTATTTTTATGTTTCCCTTTAGTTAAAGGTTAGCTTCGCATTCTATTTGTCCAATAAATATATGATATATTTCGGATCCTTTTTTTTTCAGAAACATTCATTGAGAGAGCTGAAAAATTAGTAACAGTTAATGAAACTAATGAGCGAGATCGAAATTCCACACGATATGAAGTGAATCCTCAAAAATCAAGTGAAGCAAATACTAACGGAAAAGCATTGATCTTGGATTCGAAATTACCAATCAACGAGCAGATGAAAATGCGAAGGAACAGCAATGAATCAGCCACAAGTGCATATAAACGTCGTCGTACTCTTGGTGAAAAATTGTTCCCAACGAAACATACGCAGGGCAAAGGAAATCCGTATGTTTTCTGAGACATGTTTCACACTGTTAGGAAATAGAAATTACTAAGGTTAACTGTGATTTTCTCAGAAAATGGTAAACATTATCCTTGGGGAAAGATGAACAAGGACTACATCGGTGGTCGAGAGATACTCTCTCTCTCTCTAAATTCCAATATTTGATTTAGTCATTCAGGAATTGAAAATATATTTTCAACTGGTATTAAAAATGGCCTCACTGGTCTTGGTTGAATTGCTACATATTCATCTAATTTTTTCATCAGTTTTTCTAATGACTTCTTTTCATATTCATTGTTTTCATCCTCTAATGCTTTTAATGCAGATTCAATCACTACAGGAGTATGATCACCTGGGAACTAACTTCTACATATTTTTTTAGCACTGGTCATACTGGTCGCTTGCAGTTTAGTCTTCAGCATTTGAAAGAATCAAATAAGCTGATAGTACGAGTCGTTCGTATAATGTACGTGTTATTTAGTATCAAGCAGGTCTAAACTGTTTTCATCCGCCTCAAATTTTCTTATCAATTAATTTAAATAAATCTCATGGCCGATGGATTAACTATAAAATTTATTTTGTCATCCTCAATTATTACAGGATAATGAATCATCCTTTGATTATATTTTCTGATTACTAACCAGGACTTTACCTGCTTACTCATTCCGGCTTACTTGGAGATCCCGAGAAAAATATGTCCATACCGTCGTGTTTGGCATTCTGTAACGCATACTGACTGGAATTGTAATCATTTTTAACTTTCATCTGCACGTATGTAACAGTCTATAATATTTCAGAGAACTATATCCAATTGATAGTCAAGGCTGCGCAGATCCATATTTAACCATACGTCTAACATCTTCGGAAAATAGGCGTGGTGGTGAGAAACGAAAAATGCCAATTGTTAGGAAATCTCTTAATACGCTTTTCGACAATCAGTCAGTTTCTATCAGTAATATGTTTTCCTTAAATCGTTCTTTTCCAAAAACTTGCGATAGATCTGATTTAACATTTTTTTGCTAAGCATTGGTCCTAAAGCTCTCCAAATGAAAAATTTGTCTAGTTTGAGGTGTTATACTTCATTTTGTGTCCCAAAACAATAGAATACATTTTTCTTCATTATGCATGGCGGAATTAGTAGTGAACCAATCAAATCAAATTTTGTGTCATTATATTCCTTGATATCTGTTTCTTAACATTAAATTGTTCAGGTTCGAATTCGATCTGCATTTTAGCGATATCAAGAATCACATGCTCATCTTCACTGTAAAGGATGCTACCAATTATGGACTTTTTAGCAAAGCTCTTGTTCTCGGAATGGTTCGTTCGATTAACAAATTTTCAAAACCTTCGCTCTTGATCAAATACTTGTAGTACAAAGTCTTTTCAAGAAGTAGATCTAATTTAATTTCCCAAGTTACTCGCTCTCCATATTTCTCTAGGCACAAATAAGGCTGGATAGTTTGGAAATAACAGAAGAGTTGTCGAGCTTTTGGTATGATCTCAAATGCAGCTGATTATCAAATCGCAATCCACACACAACGTATCTCGCTTCTCTGCATCTCGCGACGCTATGCAATTGCATTTAATTCGCGACACTATGCTGTTTTGAACTGTTTATTTTACATTTTGCTTGTGTTGTTACTGGTTTCAGCATTTCATTTCGTAACGAAAGACTTTTGGTACGTGCAATACTGGCCAACGCATTGTTTTTGATGTTAGCAAGACTTCAGACTTCCATGTTTTAACTCAACCTTACTTCGTTCAAAACGAGCAACCATTTCAGTTTTTTTAACTTATTAATTTTGTGGTTATTCTGCTAGATGCCCCTGTAGATATAAAGAGAAAATTTTCCGATGTATTGAATTACCAAATATTGGAAATGCAGGAGTTCCTTTGCAAATTTTCACTAAATTTTTTTCCTTACTTTCGTAACAACTCCAAAAGAAAAGTTTTAAAAATTTCTAATTAATTTTTATTAAACACTTTCATTTTTCCACACGTTGTATCTTGCCTTGGTTTCAAACCACTTATTTCAATTTTTATTAAAAATCCTTCTTTGTTTTCATCTATTTTTTATTAATCAAAATGCAACAGATTTCAGTAAAGCATATGAATATAACAGTTCAGAAATTGGGCATATTCATTTCCTTGCCATATTAGATCGAATGATGCAGAAATTAAGAGATCTATTTTCAAGAACTCTGCAAGCTATTCCAGAGATATTCCACTAGATTGGCCTTGATCTTTTCACAAGCTTTTTCTCTGTCCTTGAAGCAAGGAAGTCGGCGGAATACAGCTATTTTCTTGGTGAATCTACATTCTTTGAAATACCACACATGTTGTCGTCGAACCCTTTCGACCACCGAATTCAAAAATATTTTTTGATGGAATCTCTTCGAGAAATCTCAACTCTTCACCGCTAAACTGCTTTTCTAGTTCATCCCTGCAATTTAAATTATTATACACTGAGAAAATTTTTTACTCTTAGAAAAATGCGCCATATAAATTAATAATTTTAAACAGTTGCACTGAGAGTTAAAGGATCCAAATTTTTTTATGGAGAATTCTTTTACATGAACGTTTTGAATTTATTAAGGCTGGATTCGAATTTACTAAGATTGGTAGAACCATATACGATTTGACAAATGCTCACCAAAATAATTCACGATAATTAACAAAGCGCTATACTTTTAATAATTCCCTACATATGTGGAAATGAAATGATAACGCAGTACCTCGAGTAGTTACATGAACAAATGATGAGAAATCCATGAGATTTCAAAGTTTTGCAAATATTCGCCTTGTACTTCTTCAAACGACAATTACGATCGACTGATAGAGACAGCGCATCCCATGTGCCCTTATCAAGAACAGCGTCGAATTTTCCCAAGTTAATGGCTTCATTCAGTAGATCGATCATCTAGAAATAACTACCTACATGACGTTTTAAGCTAAGAATAGCTTATTGATTATGGATAAAGATCAAAAATTACCCGGAAATCAATTTTGATATTGCTTTCCGCGCATTGTCTTTCTGTAAGCTTCCTGGCTAACAGTATTGCTCCTTCGGAATAATCAACACCACATAAGTTAGAATAGCCTTCTTGTTGCTAAAGTGAAAGAAATTATGGACAACTACACTTTCTACCATCAAATGGTTAAAATTTCCAATACTTCTAGATACAACTGAAATTATAAATTTAACAGTTACAAAAGGAGCGATACATCAATGAGTCACTACAGTAAAAATGAACGTTAATGAACTGTAATGCATTCAAATAAATAAAGTGGTACGAAGAATTATAATGCATTCAGCCTTATTATTACAATTATCCATTTTAATATAAAATGAAAAAGCTTTAATTGTGAATATGTGAGAATAGGAAGAAGAGATGAAGAGAAA
The DNA here is from genome assembly GCA_900537255.1 of Acanthocheilonema viteae. Taxonomy (NCBI): domain Eukaryota; kingdom Metazoa; phylum Nematoda; class Chromadorea; order Rhabditida; family Onchocercidae; genus Acanthocheilonema; species Acanthocheilonema viteae. The sequence continues at coordinate 17,387 of UPTC01000676.1, read as the reverse complement.
GATGCTGCACGAGGTCTGGAATAGAAAGATATAACCAAGCTTCGGATATATATAGCTGGCATCACTACTTCAATGTGAATTGAACTAAATAGCTGCAACTCTGGTTTTGATTGTCTAAATAGTCGAAACCTTGGTTCTTTTCTCTCCCACAAACAAAGCGAATCTACTTATTTTATAAGCTTAAAAAATTAATTTGAGTAACTTCTAGTACAGAACTACCTCATTCCTCTCAAATCCAATATTATCATCTCCTAGCTCAAACTGCGACAATGCTATACATACCAGCGCTCTCAACAATGAACCATTGCCACAACCAAAATCAATCAATTTGCATGATTTTGATAGTTGTTCATTTCTGCTAACATACTTCACCAAACGATTCTCAGTAATACGTCCAAACCATACGTCACCTTCATCTCCAAATTCTTCGAAATTTTTCAACTCTCTTTCATAATGTTCAATCCAGCTGTAACATCATCTTATTCTAATATATTATTCATTTCGCCATATTTAAGAAACTTATTGATCTTGTTTTTCATCTGAAGTTAACTTTTGATAGATCATATTAGAACAATAATGAGAAAGTGACTGTTGACTAGCACACAATGTTAATAATAAAGAGCTGTATTTTTTTTTCAAAGATACAAACTAAAGAAATAACAAAAAGAATATCATAAATTTACTATTCTTTACTAGCAAGCCTTGAGCAAATTATTTCATCCTCTGCTTCATTTATCAAACTTTCATCCACCATTTTTCTTCCTGTAAAATACAACTACTGAAAATATAAATAGCCAACTAGTAAAAAATTCCTTCGTAAAACGTTACATGGAACACGTAAGCAGCTAAGTTTCCAAGTGAAACTTTAGATGCGACATGCGGACAACGTCAAATGCGTAAATGGAATTTCTTCCGTAGTAATACTATCCAATGCTAGTAAACACTACAAATATTTTTCCAATTTTTTGCACCTTTTTGCTAAACTAAAAATTCTAGTTTAAATTTATGAAGTACAAAAATGTTTTGCGAGAGATAAATGCGACAAAATGACATCACTACTGGACAAAATCATCACAAAGATTAACATGTCGATAACGTAAGCAAGCGTAAAGCTAACACGTAAAGAAGACGGCACTTCTCGCATGTAAATTGTTGACTCATTTTACTATCAATGTCTCTTCCCTCCAACTTTTGTGTTGTCATTCTTTACCGTATGTATGCCTACACAGTCTTATTTCTCCGTTATCATTAAATCGCCCATGCATTCTGTGCAACCAATACAAAAGTATAAGTGTAACTTCTTATTTGCTTATCAAGTAATTAATCCAAGATAATATACTGATATTAATAAATGCATGTGGGGGGGAGGGGTCAGGCATGTCACAATTCCATAAAATTTCGAGGTTTTAAAAATTTTTGGTATTCTAGTTCTTACCTTATTTAGAAGGAGAGAGAGAAAGAGAAAGAGGGAGAGAGTATGCGTCTATGCAAGAGTTAACTATACGAAATTATACAACAATAAAGGAAGTTAACATAAATCAGGGAAACAGATCAGTTGTTTTTTGAATCTTGAAATTTTAAAAATTAACTTAAAAACGTTTTAACACTTCTAATGGATAACATTTAAGAGCTATCCTATCATGCTATCCTATCATTCTTTCTTTTGATCAGAATTACGGGAGATAATAAAGTGGGATGATTGTATAATTATGGGAGATGACTGAATAATTTCGTCTAAATTTACTGAGTTAAAAATGTCGTTAAATGAGATTTCTCTGTAGATGAAAAGACCTCTTCTCTTGCTAAGAAAATAATGAAAAGATAAAAAGTTATCTGCTTCATAAATGTTGATATTATCAATTTTTATTTGAATCATAGCATTGAGAGAAATACACCGCTGAACTTTCTCTCTTTAATTAGTATGAAATCTTGGTTCCAGAATTTTATAATTCTTTTCATGCCACTAGCATTGGAATTGTAAAATTCGAATAGGTAATTGGTCTCTTGAACAGGGGTGGAGCATCCGTTTCGCCTTCTTCTGCCTGAAATCCATTCATTTCAATCGGAAATTTTGTTTCTTTTACAGAAAATAGTATGATCAAAAATTGATCGAACAACATCGATAACTTGAGAATTTGCAGAATATTTCCATTATAAAATCAAAAAAATTTTTTCATTTTATCTTGTTAGAATTAAAAAAAGAAAACTTCTTTCTTATCTAATTTCAGTATGAATCTTTAAGTTCAGCTCATTTCAAGCAATATAATTAAAAACGGAGAAGAATGGAATATGATGAATTCAATAAAGTTGAAAATTCTAAAATTTTCCGAATTCCAGTATCTATTATTTGTTTCGAATACTTCATCGAGTGTTCAATGTACCGGTGTATGTACGAGTACGAGTTTGTCGATCTTTGGATTACCAGCTTGTCGTATCACTTCAACAGTTTGTTCTGCGCCTGGTTCCACAAAGGAAAACACTGGATTTACTCGATATATCTCGTTGTCCGAACATTTTATCTGTATTAAATACGTTATGTCCTTCGTTCGCAATTTTAACTTCAAAAAAAAAAAAAAATTCGTTTTTTGCAAAATGCATAGAAACTTTAATCGAATTAACTCAGCGTTACCCATTCTAATAACTTGACCAGTTGGTCACTTTATCTGTTCTTATCTACATATTTACCTATACCTTACCTATGAAATCTATGCGGAATGGACTAAAATGGATATGCAAAAGGAACCTTAATGGCTTGTCGTTTGTCAGAAGTATTCTTAGTGGTAAACTTTACTGTGCCGCCATTCTCTGTGAACTTAAGCTCTTTCGGTTCAAACGTTACTTCTTCCTTCTTTTTTTCCTGCTCTTTTTTCTCCTCCTCTTCCTTTTCCTCCTCCTTTTTCTTCTCATCCTCTTCTTTTTCCTCCTCCTTTTTCTTCTCATCCTCTTCCTTCTCACCCTCCTTCTTATCATCCTTTCCTTCTCCCTCTTTCTCACCTTCCTTTTTATCCTCTTCCTCCTTATCTTCCTTAATTTCTTCCTTCTTTTCCTCCTTCTCCCCCTCTTCTTTCTTTTGTCCCATCTCCTTCTCCTCTTCTTCCTTCTTTGAACTTTCCTTATTTTCACTTTCTTTTCCAACGGCAATATCCTTGCCAGCCTCACTTCCCTTACTTTCCTTTTCATCAGACTTCTTATCGCTCTCTTTCTTCTAAAAACTTCCATTCGAGTAAATGCTTTTTATAAAAAATATAAAAAGTGAATGGTTGGAAGTGCAACTGTTAATTTCAAATAAGTTCAAAGTGAAATTCAATTTGTACTTTAAAATTTCAAATACATATGAACGTGGTAGTTGATTGTTTAGTTTGGCATTTAGGTTTAACAATCAAAAACACTAAAGAAAAGTGAAGTGAAAGAATAATGAAAAGAAAAGAGAAGCCATACACTTTTTTTGCTTCCTTCCATCTCATCCTTCTCCGTCTTCTTATCACCTTCTTCCTTCTGAAAAACATTTTGTTTCCTATCTCTTCTACATTGTTGCTCGAAATGCTTACCTTTAATTACTGAATAATAAAATGATAAGTATATCACACAAATGATAAGTATGAATATTTCTAATCAATGGAGTATTATACGGTAGAAATGAATACCACTGAGGCTTCTTTCATCTCTTTCTTTTCCCCTTTTTCACCTTTCTCTTTCTTCTTTTCACTCTTCTCCTTCTTATTTTCATCCTCCTCTTCCTTCTTCTCACTTTCTTCTTCCTTTTTCCCACTTTTCCTTTCCTTCTTCCCACTTTTCCTTTCCTTCCTCCCACTTTTCCTTTCCTTCTTCTCACTTTTCTCTTCCTTTTTCCCACTTTTCCTTTTCTTCTTCCCACTTTTTTCTTCTTTTCCATCACTTTTTTCTTTCTTCCCATCTTCTTTGTCCACTTTATCCTTCTCATCCATTTGCTTACTTTCTACTTTTGGCGCAGCTTCCCGTTCTTTATTACTTTCTGACCTCTTCAAATCCTTCGAACCATTCTGTTCTTTTTTAACCTAAATTCACTGGTAATGAATTTCATCAGTCTGGAAATCACTCCACGGAAATGGAACTTCAATTCCCAATAAAAAAACTTCAGCACTGTTATAAATCTAAAATATATCGCTGTATCGATAATTTTAAATTTTGCACGACACATAAATTGACCTTTTTCAAAATATTAATCAAGCAAGAGTAGCATGCTGTGTCTTCTATAAGTTCTCTCACCTCAATGACCATATGCTTATCCAATTCGAGATCACTACCGGCTATCGCTAACTTTTTCTGAGTTGTTATCGTTTGCTTAATGATCAAAATAATCATTTGACATTTTTGCTTTCATATTCCATCATGAAAAATAACCTTTTTGGATCCATCTTCTTGTTTTTCTTTTGTACTTCCCACTTTCTCTTCCTAAAGAAAAAACTTGAGTTTCAAGTCGATTTTTTCGGTTTAACATATGCCAGTGCCTATAGTGATTTGACTACAAATGCATCCCTTTTTTTTTCTCTCTCTGAATTAATTTTTCAACTTTTGAAATTTCTCCATCAAAGAAGGGAAGAATTTTTGAGAAAATTCAAAAAAAGAAGAAAATTTTACCATTTTCTTGCCTTTGCATAATATAATTAAATAGGTGAAGATAATTAGCGTTTTGAGTAAACCAACAACAGTTATGAAAATCCACATTATTAACTTATCAGCAAAATTTCTAGCTGCAACTTTGTTGCTAATTCAGACATTATCATGCTTTTTTATTCCAAATTATTTTTGGCCACTGCTATCAAATAAATAAAAATATCTTTTTTTGGCTTATTCCGCAAAATTTCCGAAAATATTGCTATAATTTGCTTACGCTGATGAGTTATCTGTATAAAATGTACAATTCAAATATAACAAATTCTAGAATTATTAAAATTACACCAATAAAATGCCAGGAAATATACTGAAATATTGTAGCTAATAGTAGAAGTGAATAACCGATCACAGTAATTCCAAAAGTATGCAATGATTGCATTTAGTTTAATGACATCTCTTTTATACATTTTTGATAATTGATACTTCAATTGTTGATATATTTCTATAGTAGTATAGTTAATTAGCACTATGTCAATTATATATAAAGATCCACTTGAAATGGTTTAAATTAAGAAGAAATATATATTGCCTCGGATCAGGGAAAGCTTTACACAACTTTTGTTTTGCCTCAGATTAGAGAAAACTTTGCACAGTCATTATTTTGCAGATTTAAACAAAAAAAAAATTCAGTAGTTCTTGGATTATGCAGAAAACTCCATCATTTCACATCCCTACGATAGTTTGTACGAAGCGCAGTGTTGCATAGCGGTATAAATGTGAGACACGCTGTGTAGCTCGTACATATCACTGTGCAACTTTTCACTTCTGATAAATGCTTAGGGTTGAAAAGTGAGTTGGTTGGATGGTTGTGTTGCTCTCTCGTACGTGAGAATTTATTGATGTAAAAATTATCATTTCTGTTTTTTCAATGCGATAAAAAAGTTACTTTCACCATGTTCATAGTGAAATGTGTAATTTATTAGAAAGAAATTAGATAAATTTAATGTTAGAGGCTTGTAAAATTTTTCTTGGTACAATTCAAGATAATAGCTATAAAGTGATTGATAATGTAGAGTTTATTTAATCTGTTTGATTCTATCCGTATTTGTTTTCTTCTTCTTTGTGCTCCTCTATGATTTACAGTGACCTTTAGTTTTTAGTTTTTTTTTAGGTTGAATGATGTAATCATAATGGATTTTTTTTATTTTTTAGATTGAAGATAGTAAAGATGCGATCAGCAGTGATATATCGTGTTCTGTCAAGGACTCTACAGAGGCATATGTCAACAGCTGCTGCTTGTTCTGGAATGAGGATGTCTCATCCAGTTTTGATAACTCGACAGATGTCATCCAGTCGGCGTATGTTTTCGCAAATTATTAAAAATAAAATGCAGCATTTGAAAATACAGAGTCTTTTTAAAATGTTTCCAACTTCCTAGTCAGCTACAGCAATATATTACTGAGGACAGCTATTTGAGAACCCGAGATTTTCTACTTCAAATCCGACAGAGAGCTGCCATAGGTTCTTCTATCTTACACGGGATGAAAAAATTATTAGCTGAAGCAGAATTTTGGGAAGAACAGTGAACAGTGTTGTCAGTGTTCATTATTTTCCCCATACCTGAACTTACTGAAATCTTGTTCCTAAAGAATTGCTATCTTTCAAATGTGCAGCGTCTTGGAACCGATTGAGTAACTACATTCTTTTTTTTGAATGCGGGGATATTCCGGTAACAAATTTCGTTTTATTTCAGCACTGAAAAACGAGTTAATTGATGCTTTAACGAATGAAATCACGGCTGAGAAACAGCTGGAGAAGGAGAATCTTCGCGGTGCACAAGCTCCGAAAATCTCAGGTTTCGAAATTACAACTGATGGCGCTAACGTAAAGTTGGCAAAGCTTCATGGCAAAGAAAAGTGATTTTCAAAGTTTACATATAACTCGCTTTGACAGTAGTAATATATGAATAACATTAAATCGCATATATCGTTAATATGAGACATATGTCGCAGACTGTTTAAATGCAGATGATTATGTCATATGCTACCAGCTAATGTCTAATAAGTAAATTTAAGAAATGGTTTGAAACAACTATTATGGGGAAGTCCGAAATCAAATTTAGTGGTTCTTTCCTTTGAAGTCATATAGTCTAAATACTTCGACATTATCACCAAAATTGTCGTAAGATTCGCATATTTAATTACTGGCGTAAGTTTTTCAGGATTAACGTTTACTTCAATGTTAATCACTCAGTGGATATGGAAAGCGAAGAAGATGAGGTCCGTTTTCTGTTTTTTTTTTTCATTTAGGTTATTTAGTTCACTTTTCTCGTATAGAAAGAATTTAAAATTTGCTTTTGTAAGGAATCAAATTGATCCATCGCATATTAATTTTATGCTCCTTCATATTCTTTATTTATCAGTTTCTCATAGCTGTTCTTTCATTTAGGATGAAGGAGTTCCACTCGCCTTGCCTTCACTTACGATAGAAATTATCAAAGCACAACAACGATTATGCTTTTATCTCGACTTATGCGAGAACGAAGATGCAACGGAAGCAAACGAACGATGTAAGTAACAACTAATATTTGATTATTCTTTGCCAAATAAAGCAGTTGCAATAAATATACCCGATATTTACAAAAAAATGTTTTACCAAGGTTTACTAAAGTTTTTTTAATGAATTCAGCTTTATATGTTTTATTTGCAGTTGATTTCCGTGTGGCAGAATTTTACATTGCTCCAGCATCCAAGGGAACTGAAGATGAAGATGTACCCGAATCAGTTTACTCATCATCCGGCAAATATATTGACCCAGTATGCATTCTTTATGTTATAGCTTGATTTTTCTCAAATATTTTTTAATAATAAATCGGTGTTGGTCATTACATATGTTATGAGTGAAAAAAATGATTCGTGTAATCCACATTTGGAATAAGGAATGAGTTAAATAGAAGCTGTGGGATCAAGTAAAGGGACTAGATAACTAATTGTAATCGAAATTTCAGACTCTTCATGATCTTTTGTTCAATCATTATTTGGCGGAACGTGGCTTCGATCAGAAATTTTGTCGTGAAGTGGTGGATTTTGCTACACACTATGAGCACTCGCAATATGTTAAACTATTGACGGATATTCAATCATTTGTTTCAGAATGAAGAAGAAATCATCAGTAAATGACTGTTGCTTATGAAAATTTCCAAAATAACTTCTGGACTGAAATTTTAGAACTTACTATGTTCTTTGTGTGTTTGAATATCTTCTAATTTTTGTTTTGTTGAAATTTACGCATTCTAATCTTACTAATCATTGATCTTGTGCGTTATTTTTATTTCGTGTAGTAAATTTTGTTAACTATTATTTTTATTTCTTTTTTGCATTTGAAGTCTATTAATAGACTCAAAGTACTGCTATCTTTTATCTTTATTTGTTTCGTGTCGACATTTAGCCAAACTAAGGATAGGGGGAAAAGACAAAACTGCCGATGCTCAGGAAGTGTTGATAATTTTCAAAAGGAAAGCTTGTCTTACATGTTACACTGTATAGCACGATATAATTCTGTGGAATTTACTTCAGATTATCAAATATTTTCTTATAAAAATAATGTTTCAAGCACACCAACATTTAGATTATCTTTTTTTGGCCATTTGGTTGGTTTATTTGCAGAGTATGCGCTCAAGTGATTTTGATTTAACAGCGGTGGATTTTTGAACTGAGTTTATAGTTGATGGATGTAGACAAAACTATTATGTGTTTTAAGGAATTTGTCGTTAATTTAGAAAATTTTGTGAATGGCTGGTGGGTGTGAAGTAAGACTGGAAGAACTGCAGTCAAGCGATACCGAAATATTAGTATCATTAGTGAGAAGTTATCTGGAATCTTCGCCTGATACTGATAAGGAAGCCACAATTAGATTTCGTTCACCTTACATGCAAACGACAAAACATGATGCGCGTGGAGATGCGGTAGCGCTAATTGTTGAACATTTACAGCAAAGGTTCATGTTCCTCATTTTTAATTTCAAAATTTTTTGAAAAGGATATTATTTGATCAATAGATCGAATTCGGATCAAACAAAGCACTTTTGGTTAGTTAGATTTGGGAACTATACTACCAGTGTTAAATGCAATGAAGTCGCAATTGTTTTTCAGGAGGTTTCCTCTTTGGGCAGCTTATACAATAGCATATTCATTAGTGGATGTATACGCGAATGAACTGAACACAGCAGAGGTACCGTTTGATGCGAATGATTATAGTGCAATCGACGCCACAGTTTGGTGTCGTGAAGTTATACATTATTTGAACATATACCTCAACAATTTGGTAAACAATTCTGTTCCACTACCAAGTAATTATTTATCAAGATTATCTGTTTTATCTGCATGAAGTTTTTTCACTTGGTGGTATGTGTAGAATGGATTATTTAAGGAGTATTAATATTTGTAACATATCTTAGTCAATAATAATGAAAACTTAAATAGTGAAGATTTTTTATAATATGATTTCCTGTATTCTCAACTACGAGAATGGATTACAGTGACAGATTTTCTCAATTATTAATGCTGGAGTAATTAAGTGATAACACAATTTATTCTCACTTTTCATCGACTTTAAATAAAAACGAATGAAAATTTTTTATTTAGATGAAACATTTCAGTACATGCATAGTATTGCATGGATTCATGCATAAGGAATAGTATTTGTTGCATGGAACTTTTTTATTTATGTCCAAGTTTCTTCAGAGATTCAATCAATTTCCGGTCAGCTGTTGTATTCATATTGCGCCCAGAAAAATCGACGTTCCAAAATGGAAGATCGTGCAGTCCTTTTGCCTTCACTTTCCGTCATTGAGCCAACTAAGGTTTTATTTTTGATATTTTGACATATTATTCGAGATTATGTCTTAATGCTACGAAATTACAGTTGGTAATATTTACATCCAGAGCGAACTAAAATATGAATTTAAATTTGATTTCTCTAAATTTGTAAAAAAATCACTGAATCAGAGTTTCTGTTTTAATTAGTGCGCATATTTCAAAAATGTTCACATATGATTTACCTAGACTTCATGAGCGTGTTTACGGAAAAAAGTATATCGCAGCAAAACAATAATGTTATCATTCAATGAAACATAAGTAATTTTGAGCTTATTGCAGACTCACAGTACTTGTATTATTCCCAGTGCACTAGTTGACACGTTCTTATTATATTCTCATGATTGCTGAGCACTGAAATGATTTGCAGTCTTAATGAAGAAAGAGTCGGTAATCAGTAGCTATGAATGAATGTGTGATATATGTGCTATAGTTAAAATAAAGGTGATTATAGGGCGATTGTCGTGATCATGATTCGTTTTTTGCCGTATTCGATGGACATAATGGAGTCGATTGCGCCAGTTATGCAAGTTCTCATTTTGCACGATGTCTTATCGAAAATACTCAATACGCTGTCGGTCAAATTGAGAATATAATGAGAAATGCTTTCACTGAGCTCGATAAAAGACTTACTGCACGATGTAAAAATGAGGTATGCATAGTTTTGTCTTTTGTGCAGTAAACATTGGCAAACTTGAAATTATGTAAAACTGGTAACATTTCGTTACTCAGAGCTTTTAAATACATCTTAATCTAAGACATATGGATCTTTTTCCATTATTTCAGCATATTAAAGGTGGCACTACTGCTGTCTGCGCTTTTCTTCGAGCTCGGAGGCATTTATGTGTCGGTTGGTGCGGTGATTCAGCTGTAGCCGTCTTACGAAAAGATGGAGTACGGACATTATCTTCAGCCCACTCGCCAAATGTTCCGGTAAGTGCATAATTTTTTTCACTGAGTTTAAAAACTTATTCTTTAAACAAGTTGGTTGACTGCTGTGACATAATCTTTTCAAACGTAATTAGTCTGCAGGTAATGAAAACATAGATCCAGAGATATTAAATGTGGTATATTCTTCGCTGTCTGTGGTCACAGAATGGATATTATGTCTACATCCTTTAAATAAAAAACGAAAGTCTGCTATTGATAATAGTAGACCTTTGTTTTTTACTTTTTTGCCTCCATTTTTCATCTAATATCTTGTAGTTATTTCTCGTTTGTATGTTGCAAAGACACGGTGGTGACTTACTTCTGCACCAAAACCCGAAATTGAAATTTTAAAACCCTTGTGCACTTTATAAAAAAAAATCATCTTTCAGCATAGTACTTTTGACTCAAGTATCAGTGATTTTCTCAAAAGTGAAAAAACCATTGATACTTGAGTCCGATTTCAACTTTGTAGTCTGTTAATCTAAATTCCTGTCGAAAATATGTGGCCAACTAACGATATGTCTTAGCGATTGTTATTGTTCTTTTTTGTTACCCTTTTTCTCTTTCTTTTTATATTTGTTTCTTTGCTTGCTTATTTATGTCTGGTTGGATAGTAATGTCTCATCTGCTGGTAAGAATGTCCTGAATAGCGATACCAAAATTGTTGTCCGAAGTAGTTGCTAGTCAGAGAAACTGCTGTTTTTCGCAAGTGAAATAGCGGCATTGAAAAAAGCAATGATGAAAAATTTTTTTGAGCTAAACAAGTGATGAAAAGAAATTTTTGAATCGATTATATTTTTGCTACTACAGGATTTATCAGAAAAAGAATGAAATGAAGGAATAAAATGAATTAGAGATGAAAAAATTGTGACAGTATAGAAGACAATTGTGACAGTATAATCTAAATTAGAATGATGGCAGATATTCATATTAAGAAATTGACAAAAAGACTGTTACATTTTTCAATTTCCATCAGGAAGAAGTACGTCGAGTAGAGGAAGCTGGCGGTATGGTTGTGCCAATACAAGGAGAGCTGAGGGTCAACGGAATTTTAAATCTAACACGCTCTCTAGGTATGTTTTGTTAACTTTGCAGAGATCATAAAAGTTTTTTTAAAAAAAATATGGCGAGAATCATTTTGTAGTGTCTGGCTCTTGTTATATACATAATCCTCTTCTTTTTCTTCTTTCTCCCAATTTCAAGAATTGCTAGCGAAGTCTCGTAAATCGGAACAAAACCATAATCTAAATCAGTAAATAAGGATGAGAACAGCGTCTTACTTTTTCTTTCAAACTCTAAGTGTGATGAGTTTGTAACGTAGATCCTCCGGTTTTGTTGTATGGAGATTTTCACAATTTAATTTTTCTAAAAAAATCCTTTCTCGAAGTTTTTTGGTTTCAAAATTATTTGCAGTGATAGATCTTAATAGAATTACTAATTCATCGCATAATACTTGCAGGCGATATTGATGGCAGGCCAATGATATCACCTGAGCCAGATGTTTTGTCGTTCGAGCTTGATAATTCCGAATACCTTTTATTGTTATCTTGCGACGGTGTTTGGGATTCACTAAGTGAACAGGCGGTCTATTCTCATGTTGCGCAGTTTGTTTCTAAGAATTCACAAGAAAGTACGCCTGCTTACCTATTCAGTTACTTAGTATTAGTAGATCCAATTGTTTCTCCCTCCTTCGGCTATAAAGTTTAGTCAATGTCACTTCATATGCTTCCTTTCTACATTGTTATCACTGTTTTAATCAAGTGAATATATCACCATATGCATTTAATAGTAGCAGAATAAGAATCAAAGCCGGTTAGTTCAGATTCACAAATACTATTCTTATTCTTCAATCCAAAAACTAAAGTGTCACTCTCATAGTTTTTTCATTTTTTTATGATGCAACACATTTTCATAAGACCGCATCTTTATGTTTGACTTCCAGTAGTACTTGACCGGCAATGCTTGGTGTTGTCTTTCGATTTTGGCAATTAAATTATAATTATGTTTTCTTTTTTTTTTGGTAAAATAAGCGAAAAACGTAGATTGATTAGGAAACAGAGTATTATGATTTGAAGAAAATTACTTTTTTCCAATTTACCCAAAAAGCAGATTTAAATATAAAAAGGACTTTCTTTCAGTCGATCTTCCTGAACTAGTTGTCAAAAGCCAAGTATATAAATCATATTGAAATTAGATTAGCGACATAATTATGGCATCCATTGCATATCTTACCTGCAACTATTTGTTTGTTTTTATTATAGATTATGGTAAGCTGGCAGAATTCATTGTTGATCGAGCCAGAGAAACAGGAGCAACAGACAATTTAACGCTCATCTGCGTTTTTTTGAGATCTGTGGAAGATTTATGGAAGCTGTTCACTGCTGAAACTTGATTTATAATCACTAATTGATCACTGTCCTTTATTTCTCAAGAATCGATGAGAAAATTAATGATTATTGGTTGGTTTTTTATCCAAGTGTGCCTTATGGAGTACTCTCTGGTATCAGTTTTATATGTTCTGTATTTAATTCCCATCATTTTATTTTTGTTGCATTTATTTATTATTCAAGAATATCCTCGGACTTTTGAAATTATTGGCTGAGTCAAAGGGCAAAAGAAATTTTATAATTTATTTCATATTTATTTTACTTCACATCTTTATTGTGTATGTTCCATATTCAAGCATTTAGTTCTGTTAATGTGTGGTTTCTTATCAGGTCGTCTTTTCTTCACATGAGGAGGATGCATCGGAAAAGTAAATTCACCTTTTTCGGAATCTATTTATTTTTATCTCTTATATTTTTCTTTCACTTTTATTTATTTTTTGATGTGTCGCTCCTATTGAATCAAGTTCAGTTTTCTCTTCTGGCGAACTTCATCGTCAGAAGAAAAAACTTTTTTAGATTTTTTTTCTAGTTACTCTTGAATCTCACCATCTATTCAATCCAGATTCATTTATCATAATTTATTTCGATGGCTTTCTGTGTGATCTTGCTTAGGACTGATGTTTGAGAATAGTTAAGCCTAATTAACTGCTATAATTGTTTATTTGTTTTTGATTTTCTTCAGGAATTTTTTTGAAAAAAATTTTCAATCTTTGAACATTTATCAACAAAATTTTTTCGAACTAATTATTTCCTGTGCTTTGCATATTTATTTTGATTGGTTCCATTTTTATACTAAGTGTTATCTTGTAAATTTATACTTGTTTTCAATGTTGCTCATGTTTTTAGGCGCTTCATATAGTTTTGTATAAAGTTGGTTTTGTATAAATTTGCACTTAACGCAAATGTAAATTTGATTATGTTCGTATTCTTGCAAATTGATATCATCTTTAGTCAGATGAAGACATGGCAGCATCTGTACCGGGAGCCATAGCAATGTTAGAATAAAAGAACTCATTCTTCAATGGATTGAATTTAAAAATTAAAAAGAAATGGAAATAAAATTTGTTGGATTTTAAAATTGAATAGAATTCAGTGAATGACTGAACAATGACGAGGCAATGCAATAGTATGCAAAATTGTTCTTTATCTTTACCTCAGACTTTCTATCATTTATTCACTGGCCGGTATATTGTTATCAAAGGTGTGGGAAATAACAATAAGATCTTCGAATTTGCTCTTTTTTGCAAAATTCATTTTCTTTTCCTCCCTAGTCATGCGCAATTTGTTCATTGCTTTGTCGTCTTTTATGTTTTAAAAGAAAAAGGCGCATTAGGCTGTGGTGCACAACACTAAAACAAATTTGAAAATAAATTTACATTTTTATTGCAACTGAACTGAAATATTGCGGAAATTATAAACAGGGATTGGTGGTTGAATTGCATCTCAAAAAACTTTAATTTTAGTAACTCGGAATGAATTCTTAAATTTTTTGAATGAAAATAGAATGAGCATAGGAAAGGTATGGTTCTTTTGCTGAACTAATAGTGCTATCAACAAAAAATGAACAGCTATCACTTTGCTTAATTGAGACTTTTGAAGCCATAAATACGAAATGATTGAGCTGATTTTTATTGCTTATTTAAAATATAATTTAACGAATTCATTTGACATTATGGAATACACAGCTTGTGTATTCCATAATGTACATAAAAATTTCAGAGGTTTCATTGAGTATTAGTGAAAAGATAAATTTATTTTCATTAATCATCACAATATTGATACAATTTGGCGCAAATGGCGTATGTATCACCTTATGCTTTAATATGTTTTGTAAACATGATTGTTGTTTTACTATATATATAATTTTCACCTACAGTAACAAATAAAGCTAAGAGTATAAATTGAATTGCCTGATTTGTTCACTTTAAAATAATTAAAAAAGTAAAAAAACAAGAAGCCCTCTCACATGCCCAAATTTGAATTATCATTCATATTTTTGTTGTTTGCGCTTTGTCAGAGTTCCTTTTTCCGGTGGCATTAATACGATACATATTTCATGGATACAATATACAAGGTGATTCTATGGATACGATATGTAAGATGATTCCACGGATGCGATATGCAAGATGATTTCATGGGTATGTATATAAGACGATACTGATACGATATGTATTCTGTTCAATCGTTCCCTTCTTATAACTCGAACCTTAGCGCCTGGCACATTTTTTATATGCGCACTTTGTGAGACAGTTGATACTTTGCAATCGAAAATGAATATGATGATGAAATATTTGTCTGTAAAAGATTATGGTTAATTAGTGATTGGTAAATTTTATAAAATATTTTATATTTGTCTGCAACATTTCTAAATCAGTCATTCGAATCATTCATTTGATGCATGTAAGAATGCTGAAAAATCAAAAATTTATAAAAAATTTCTATGTCATTTATACAGAAGTTAATTTATTGGAAATGTTTATCAATCTTTCATTTAATCTCTTACCGTCATTGTAGTTGCATTTTCATTTTTTTTCTCAATCAAAAATGATATAGCATTTTATTGTTCATACGATATTTACAACAAATTAGAATAGAATAATGATCAGTTTTAGTCTTATTTTTGCAATCAACAAATATAAAAATAAAAAGATAGAAAAATGTTCATGATGTTATAGATGCGAAAAATTCAAGTTATTTTATCTGAATTGTAGTCTGATAAAGCACAAAATACCGCATTCTGAATGTGACAAATATTTTTCACTTCGCATTTCAATCTCGATATCGATATATTTCCCTCATAGTTTTATATCACAAAGCTTCATTTATTTTTTTTACTGACAGAAATGCAATCCATTTATAAAATGCTTTACGCCTTATTCAGTTTATTGTTCAGAAATCAAAGACAAATATTCAATTATTAAATAATCATAAAAAATATATTTTATCTCTAATAATTCTTATGCCATTAATGATTAGTACTACAAAAAAAATGCTTGGAATATTAATTTGATTAGGAAGTTTTTGTAACTTATCAAGGAAATAGAGATAAATACAACAAATAAATTTTGCAAAAATTTTTCAAGCTAGAAAAGGCTTCTTACTTATTAATTATGTTAATAATTTATTTGATCGATGTTTACATTTATTAATTCATTATAAAATACACTCGCATCAATATTTCTTATAGTTTTGCAGTTGAAATTATAATCAATGGAATTGCATAATTCATTAATTTAATCGGTTGGAATGCAATTTCGGATTTTCCCGAATCGATGATTCAGAGGATTTGGAAAAGGGATGGGATTTGAAAGTGTTGCGAGTGTTCATAAAAATGGTTTTCCATTCAAATTTGGAATAGAAATTTTAGCGTAAAAAGACCTGTGATTGTGAAGTGACGGTAATGACCAAGCGTAAAAGACATGTGAGCTAATATTCAACAATTTTTCTATCTTTACGATTTCACTATAAAATGTTGAATTAATCCGAATAATTTCTTTTAGAGATCCTTTGATGATCCGATCATTATAGCACCCGAAATGGTAATTACTATAGCAAAAGATAAAATTTTAAAATTTCGAGCACCGTAAATTTCTTTGAAATAAATTACACTCCAAAGAGCTCCAACGACACCTGATACCATACTGTTGACAGGGAATGATATCGATTGAGCAATGTAACTGTTTGCAATGAACCTGAAATTTATCAACTATTATTTTATTTTATTGTTTCAAAATGGTAGCAGATCTTTTTGTGCTTGCCACCTTTTACGTAAACAACAAATTATTGATGACTTATCATATATTCATTCTTATTATCACTTATTTAAATAAATTGCAATCTTTGTTTTATTTGTGGTAAAAAATTACCATGAAGTTTGTGCAACAGCCCACATAGCACCTGAGGTAAACGCAGGTAAAATAATTTGATGATTGACCATCGGCTTATTACATTTGATAATAGCATATACTATCAAAATAACTGTGCTAGCAACGAAGATCCCAGTAAACTGAGCAAAAACATGTGGCAGTGCTTCCGGTGAGCCACCGGCAAACTATAACAACAAAAAATACTCAGTACAGTACATTCATACAAATAAAGTTATTATCAAAGTGAAATTTTAAATATCAGTAAGATAAGTTTAAATTAATAAATTATTTCTATGATTCCAATATTGAATTTAAATTTGATTTTTTAGTAATGAAAAAAAAATAAAGACCTGATCGGGATGTTCTTGAACATAAATAGCAGGAACAAATGTTAATCCATAAAACAGACATGCAAACAGCGACAATACTATGCCTCTGAAATGATTATTTTCGTTTCATTAAAAACTTTTTTGAAAAAGTTGCTCATTAAATTAATAAAAATTCAATTTATCATATCAATTATTGTCGCGAAAGTCGCGAAATTTCAAGAATATTATAAATGGTCAAGTGTTTA
>UPTC01000675.1:0-20337 GCA_900537255.1 Acanthocheilonema viteae | reverse complement strand
GTGTGTGTGTGTGTCTGTGTGTGTGTGTCTGTGTGTGCGTCTGTGTGTCTGTGTGTGTGTGTTTGTTGCTGTGTGTACCAGGTATAATTGATAACTTTGATTTATTTCAATTTTTTTATTTCACAAATTGATTTATTTCATACTATACTTTTTGGAAATAAATATAAAATCATAATGGAAATAATTGTGCATATCATATCAGACAAATTAGATCTGTAGTGAGATAGATGGATGACAGATTAGGCTGAAGTAGTTTTGAGAATCATATTGTACGCGTATTCCATGATTTCATCTTTGAACTTGAACTTTAGTTAAATTCATTTTTGCTTACAAAAAAACATGAAATTTAAGTTTTCACTTAAATAAAGGCCCATAAGAATGACTATTGTTAAGGAGCATTTCAATTCAATCTTTCCATTTTATTCATCTTGTCCTTTTTATTGTTTCGATATTTGGAAATCATTTTCATCAGTCCCAAGCATTATTCAATGCACAAATCGATTTTTCTATTCAGCATTTAACATCATTTAACGTCTCCTCTTGAAATCTATCAACTTTTTAAACATTCTCACAAATTTAATTGGAGTTTACGACATATACTTCTTTCATCGACGTAATGTTCTCGTCGTGTGTCTATGTATGCGTGTGTATGGTGTGTATGTGGGTGCGTGTGGGTGTGTGTGTGTGTGTGTGGGTGTGTGTGTGTGTGTGCATAAGTGAAAATCGAAGGATAATGGGGTGGAAATAATGTGGTTAGGGGAAGACAGCTAACATTATCGTTATAAGGGAGCAATGAAGTATGTTTTGCATAGTCGATGAATATACATGTAACGACGACTCATTTATGGAGTCTAGCTCTGAAAAAGAAGAATGAGTGTAAGGGAAGAGGAAAAAAGGACTTGGCCCAGATCGATCTGAAATGGACTGGACAGAATGGCCTGAAATGGACCTTTTTTCTGTTCCGTTTAGGATATGAATCGATAACAGTAGCAGTGATGATATTTAGTTTTGTGTATTGCCCTGCTTTGACATTAAATCGCTATGACATACCATGCCTATCCTATCTTATCCTATCCTATGCTTTCTACTGCGGTCATTACATTCTTCTCTCATTCCGTCCCTTCTTCAGCCACACGAACAAGTCCTTTCAAATGCCTATTTGTTGCCGGCATCTTATGTGCTCATATTTTTTTTGTTTCTCTTCTGAAATAGAAATTCGTTATTTTTGCAATTATTAGAATTTTGATTTCTTCTTTTCCATTTATTAAATAAAATAAATTTACAATTGTAAATGTTCCTTAAATGATGCGAGGTCGGAATGGAGAGAAAAGAAGTGCTGCAGCATAATTTTTTCTTTTTTCTCTTTGGAAACTGGTTGGGAATTAATTTTTGATCAGAATTGGATTATTCTTTTCTGATTTTAAACATAACTGTTATGTTTAGAATCTATGAATTTCTGCAAATTTAAAAATGACCATTTTTTTCTTTTTTTTTGTTTACTTTTAACGAAAATTCATTTTGTAATGCTGGAATTAATTTGCAGTCAGAATTTCATTCATCTTATTGATAACCAGGAGAAGGATACCGTTGAGCGTTTACAGTTTCCAAAAATAGAAAATTACCTCTTTTTCCGGTTCTGTATAGGATGGATGCGGAGCAGTACTGTGGTAGGTAAAAGGTAAAATTTGAAAAATTCTGTTACCTTTACATTCCTCTCTCCCTGCTGTCTAATTCTGATAAATACTTCTATTTTCATTATATTTTGCTTCGTCGAAAAAGTCGTCATTCCTTTAAAGTCTGGTTTTTCTTAAACTTTTTAAATTTTTGTAAAGAATTTGAAAAATGTGACAACGAGAGCTTCTGATTGCTAGAGTCCATTTGCCGAAGAGAGCATAGCGGACTGTATGTTTGAACACTTCTCGAATTTATTGATAAAACGATGATTAACTTAATGTTATACTTAAATTAATGTAATGCAAGTTGTTGATATGGTACTTATCACTTGCTAATATTTAGAGTTGATATTTCGAATGGAAAAATTGCGATAACTAACTGGACTTAACTACCTGTAAGCTATGTAAACATTTGTTAAAACTGTACTACTTAAAAATTCGTTTTTCTTCTCGAAGTGAAAGTTACAAATAGCGGACAATTTTATTCAGTGGAAATAACTAAAATGGATATTTTGTGGTTGGAAATTTAGTAAACAAATTAATGACATCAGATAATCCGTCATTATCATCTCCTAGGAAAAAATCAATATAGTGGATGACGATGTTTTGCTGACGTTTTGCTGACAATGACAAAAAAGAGTCTTCATAGTTATCTTAACAACAAGTCACAAGTTTATTCATAAAAAATGATCCTCATGTTTATCCGATCAATAGACCCACTCTCCGATGTCGTTTCGTGTCATATTCCCTTCAAGTTAGCTTATCTATTTTTTCCACTGCTCTTGTTATTTTCGAGAACTATTGACCTGTCCGTCCGTATATTGCCCCCCTAACATTACTTTTTATTCAACTGCGGATGTGACGTTTCTCTGCATATTCCTCTCAAATAGCCTATATGGCACTGTCCAGTGTCCACTTTTTTAAAGTTATCACAGTGGCATGAGAGAAATTTATGTGTTTGCTGCTTGCTAATCGATAAGCACGGTAAAGTTTTGCAGTTATAGGCTTATTGAAGATTTATCGTTGTAATGAAAACAGCAATTATTTCGCTAATGAACTTTTCTCTCTAACTTTAGCGAGAGAAAAAAGTAAAGTATTGTTAAGTCACCTAGATTAAGAAAACAGCTATAATTCAGGCTCAAATAACATTTGAATGCTTATTTGAGCCTGAATTCATGAGACCTAGAGCTTCTGACATTGTTCTTTAATTCTCTTCGTTGTTCATGCATTATGCAGAGGGATAGAACAAATATATAAATTTTTTTTTGGAATATTCTCAAGACCAAATGAAGTTTATTTCGTAGCTGCTACAAATTAAATGGACGTGAATTGATACGGGGTGATCACTATCTTTTTTTATAAATTAAACTGTTACCGATGTCTTGAAAGATGGTTAAAATGCAAAATTTCGAAATAACGCTTTTATTTATAGGCACACGATATGACAAAAAAGAAAGGAACAGATATCAACGAATTGAAGCAGGAAGTCCAAATGGTAAAATTTTCCAATTTCAAAATAAGATTTTTGGGAAGATTCTTGACACCTGATTTAAATCATTGTCAGATTAAAGCTATGTGAATAATGATTGATAAAATTAAAGTGATGTGGATAATGATCGGAATCGGAATCTGGTTGGCAGTTCTTATTATTTAGTAATTCTTAAGATTGATTGCTCTATTTTTCACAACAGTTTCCACCGATTCACTAATTTAATTCTAGGACGAGCACAAAATGCCGTTGGAGGAGCTGGTGAAGCGTTTGGACTCCGATATTGATAATGTAAGTTTGTTTTGTAATTTTGCAGTAAAATTATTCTGTAGTTGTTACCGAATCCTCATGAAACCATCAGTAGTATGGTCAAAAAAGCAAAAGCCTTAGCATTCTGATGGTGATAGGTTCATCCCAATTCTGAAAGGAAATTCGAGACACAAATTGCGCTACTTCATCCAGAGCTTTCATGTCAAAGGGATTGATATTTTAAAAATATTTCTCCCCAGATTATTGTAACTTTTTTTGAAGATTTGTATTCTATTGTACTTGTGATTTTGTAATACAAATTTTACACTGAAATAGTTGATAAAACAAAAACTGAAGGTGTAGGATTGTAAGATTACATAGTTCTTGGAGTAGGAGTCTTTGAGGTTCATTACATACTCTTCGTTGTCTCCTTCAATTCAATACATACTGCAATTATCAATGCATCGGTTGATTTGTCTGTGATTTTAATTAAATTAGAATTTTTCAGGGACTTACTGCTTCCAAAGCGGCTAGGATACTTTCCAGAGATGGTCCGAATGCTTTGTCTCCACCAAAAACAACTCCGGAATGGGTGAAATTCTGTAAGAATTTGTTCGGTGGCTTTGCGTTATTGCTTTGGGTGGGCGCATTCCTTTGCTACATTGCTTACGCAGTCGATTATTTTAGCATGGAATATTCAACTAAGGATAATGTAAGTGTATCTGGACGTTTGTTACCTAGCTGTTATTTTTTATGCAGAATTTTATTTGAGAGTTTGCAAATTGATTTGTAGTTCATAACTTGTTTATCTTGCTTTTGTGATATACTAGTGGCACGTTTCTATCTATCTGATGTGAGTAACCTTCTTCTGAGAAAATTGGTTTTCAAAAAGAATTTTTAAGCTAGCGTCCCTAAAAAGGAGTGTGAAGCAAGAAATAGGAACGAAATTGATTTCATCGATTCAGAGCTTAAATTTAATCATTTCAGTTGTACCTCGGTATTGTGCTGATGACTGTAGTGGTAATCACTGGCTGTTTCCAGTACTATCAGGAAAGTAAAAGCTCGAGAATTATGGAATCGTTCAAGAATCTCGTTCCAACCGTTCGTAATGAACTTTTATATGCAGGAGAATAAATGTCTCTTCTCGTTGCTAATTCACTTTCTTTCAGTATGCTTTGGTACATCGTGATGGTGAAAAACAACAAGTGCATACAGAGGAACTGGTAGTAGGTGACATTGTTGAGGTGAAAGGTGGTGATCGTGTTCCTGCTGACCTTCGTGTCATTTCTGCATCGGGATTCAAAGTTTGCTTTTACTTTTTATATTCTTTATAATATTTTTTTCGAACAATATGAAAAAATCTTCAAGTGCTAAATTTACAAAATAATTACCACTTGCAACCGGTAATGCTGTTTGAAGAATACATTATAGGTGGACAATTCATCACTTACTGGAGAATCGGAACCGCAAGCTCGTTCTCCGGAATGCACCAATGAAAATCCTTTGGAAACAAAAAATATTGCTTTTTTCTCGACTCACGCTGTGGAAGGATCTTGCAAAGGCATTGTCATCTACACTGGCGACCGAACTGTTAGTAATTTCGTAGTTTTTTAATTTTGTGTGCATGTATTGAATGTTATGTTCTGAACTTTCAGGTTATGGGTCGTATTGCTCACTTGGCTTCTGGACTAGACACGGGAAAAACGCCAATAGCGCGTGAAATTGAACATTTTATCCATCTAATCACTGGTGTGGCTGTTTTCCTTGGTGTTACCTTCTTCATCATCGCTTTTATTCTGGGATACCACTGGCTGACTGCTGTTGTCTTTCTCATTGGTTTGTTCATTATGTTTGACCTATTAAATTTTGTGGGGAAAGAAATCTTAATTAAAGTAAATGTTATTTTCTGTATACAATAAAGTTGTAATTGTTTTAGGTATCATTGTGGCAAATGTTCCGGAAGGATTGATTGCTACCGTAACAGTTTGCTTAACGCTGACAGCGAAACGTATGGCATCCAAGAATTGTTTGGTAAAAAATTTGGAAGCTGTGGAAACTCTCGGCTCTACATCCACCATCTGTTCAGATAAGACTGGGACACTGACGCAAAATCGAATGACCGTGGCACATATGTGGTAAGTTCATGTTATGATATGATTAAGCTCTCAAGAAATTTTTGGCGAATTTAGAGGCAATGAAAGTTTTGGAAATTTCATCATGACTCAGACGAAAAATAATTCCTAAAGTGATAATATCTTCTATAATTTTAGGTATGACCTGGCAATAGAAGAATGTGATACCACAGAAAATCAGTCAGGAGCACAGCAAGTTATGGCAGAAGGTAGTACGCTTGCATCTCTTACTCGCATTTGTACCCTTTGCAACCGAGCTGAATTTCGACCTGGGCAGGTTTGCCGTCATGATATTTAAAACTTCAATTGTGATGTATTAATTTCTAGAAAATTCTATTTTTTCTTTGCATTATAAGTTTTAGGAAGATGTCCCAATTCTTCGTCGTGAATGCACTGGTGATGCCTCTGAGATTGCCTTGTTAAAGTACAGTGAATTGACTCTCGGTAATGTCCTTGGCTATCGGGCGAAAAATCGAAAAGTAGCTGAAATTCCTTTCAATTCTACAAATAAATACCAGGTGATTTAGTGGAAAACGATTTTATAGCTTTTGTAGAATCAAAAAAAAGCTAAAAATTATCAGAAAAAACAAACATTTCACAAATTTTAGGTATCTATTCATGAAGTCGGTGGTGCAGATAAATCATATCTACTTGTAATGAAAGGGGCTCCAGAAAGGATTCTGGATCGATGTTCAACAATTATGATAAAAGGAGAAATACATTCATTGGATGAAGAGCGCCGAAAACGATTCGAGGAAGCTTATTTACAATTGGGTGGTATGGGTGAACGCGTTCTTGGATTTTGTGATTACCGACTCGATAGTACAAAATATCCTAGAGGTTAGAAAACTGAAGTATTCGATGCTTCATTTTTCAATCATACAAGCAATATAAATAATAGATAATGTATAAACATTTCAAACAGTTCAAAAAACTGGAATTTTGAAAATGATGATCTACGAACTCGCTTGAATTAGATTCCTTTGGTCTATAATTGAGAGAAGTAGTTCTGACCAATGGGCCAGTTATTCATTTAAAAGATAACACTTTGAATTAGTCTAACAACTGATTCAAATTGTCATTTTTTAATTCAACATCAGCACTTATATTTCGGATGTGAATATGTTAAGATGCTTTGAAAATACGAATGTGAATATGTTAAGATGTTTTGGAAATATATTATTTTTATGTTTAACTTATAGGATACGAATTCAACGTAGAAGAGGTCAACTTTCCGGTCGAAGGTTTATGCTTCATCGGTTTGGTATCCATGATTGATCCCCCGCGAGCTGCTGTGCCAGATGCTGTTGCCAAATGTCGATCTGCTGGTATCAAAGTTGTCATGGTTGGTCTCTATCCTTTTTAAAGTTTCGGAATTCAGGTTACACTGAAGTTCAATTTTTAAACCATTTCAAGTTTGTTATGAGGATTACGGAAGAGATCGAAAATTTGAAAAAGTGAAAGAAAGCTTAAAAATTAAAAAGAAAATGATAAATTTTTCATGACGTTTTTAATAATTTCAGATCTCATTAAGGTGTTATTTATATTTAAATATTATTTATGTTACTTTAAAAAAATAAAAATTTTTATATTTCCTATGAGCATTTAAATCTGAGCATGTTTTAGGTTACTGGAGATCACCCAATCACAGCTAAAGCCATCGCTAAGAGTGTTGGAATCATTTCGGATGGATCAAAAACTGTCGAAGACATAGCGATAGAGCGTGGCTGCGCAGTAGAAGAAGTGAATCCGAATGAAGCAGACGCAGCAGTAATCCATGGATCAGATTTGCGTGAAATGACCGAGGAACAGCTCGCTGATATCATCGCTCATCATCGTGAAATTGTTTTTGCACGTACATCTCCACAGCAAAAGCTGATGATTGTAGAAGGATTTCAACGACAAGGACAAATTGTTGCTGTTACGGGTGATGGTGTCAATGATTCTCCTGCACTGAAGCGTGCAGACATTGGTATTGCTATGGGAATAGCTGGTTCGGATGTCTCCAAACAGGTAAGTCAAAGTGAGTTAGAACAAAAACTTAAAATTTCCAAATCATGCATGCATAAAAATTTAAGCTGCTAAAGAATTATTGTTGAACAAATTAAAGGCAGCTGATATGATTCTTCTGGACGATAATTTTGCGTCGATTGTGGTAGGAGTCGAAGAAGGTCGACTGATTTTCGATAATCTGAAGAAGTCGATTGCCTATACATTGACATCGAATATTCCGGAAATATCACCTTTCCTTACCTACATCTTGTTTGGTATTCCACTGCCATTGGGAACGGTAACAATTTTGTGCATTGATCTTGGAACGGATATGGTACCAGCTATATCACTTGCTTATGAAGAGGCTGAGTCGGATATCATGAAGCGTCAACCACGTGATCCAGTGCATGATAAACTCGTTAACGAACGGTAAACAAGCAAACTTTAAATGATTAAGAATTGTCAGATTTCTAAATTGATTTTGAGAAAAACTGTCAGCCTCAGTAAAATCCACATATGATAAAGTAACTCACATAACATGTCGAATTATGACTGACATTATTATAGATTGATTTCGTTAGCATACGGACAAATCGGGATGATTCAAGCGTCGGCCGGTTTTTTCACTTATTTTTGGATTATGGCTGACAACGGATTTTGGCCAAGTCGTTTATATCAGTTGCGTGCTCAGTGGGATTCGCGCGCATTTAATTCTTTAGAGGATTCATATGGGCAAGAATGGGTAAGAATTTTTTGTACTTTTTCACGTAAGTTTGTAGGAAAATGGATCATATTTTCATCATCATTTTCAGCTATAGTGTCGCACAGGAGACCAGTAAGAAGTAAGTCGTAATCAAAAAGCATCATTTTTCAATAGAAAAAATATATTTGTAGACATATGCAAACCGTAAGATCCTGGAATACACATGTCAGACAGCATATTTTGTATCCATTGTGGTGGTTCAGTGGGCTGATCTGATTATTTCGAAAACAAGACGAAACTCTTTGGTACAGCAAGGAATGAGCAATTGGACATTGAACTTTGGCCTCGTCTTTGAAACAGCACTTGCTGCGTTTATGTGTTACTGTCCAGGGCTGGACAAAGGCCTTCGCATGTATGGTCTGCGGTAAGTCTTTTCTACACTCGGTAAAATGTTCGAATAATTTTCATTCGAATAAAATTTATAATATTGTTTTTAATTTGACGTATTACAACATTTCAGATTTTCGTGGTGGTTCCCAGCACTACCATTTTCTATCTTGATTTTTGTGTATGATGAGGCTCGACGTTACTACATTCGACGATTCCCTGGCGGATGGGTTGAGCGTGAGACGTACTACTGATTTTTTTTTGAAGAGGATACCTCAGTTTTACTGATTTTCAAAATTATATCAAGCAGAAAGATCATTTCGTCAATTTGCGATGTTCCAATATGACATTTTTTTTATTACAAACTAAAGGATTTTCGAAGCAAGATTTTTATTAGTTAATTTTCAATTTCCTATTTATTTTTACTGCTTTTTCATACTAAAAATCGTAACAAAAGTATCTCTCCTTTTTCCTTTTCAAAAACCGAATTGTGTTACATTTGCATATCGCACATATTCTGGTAAATTTCGAATAAAATTTTAATCTTAAATATCTCTATTTCGCTAGCTTTTGAGATTTGTTAGGTATCGTCTTGAATGTAACTCTGTGCTTAGGTTTTTTATTTGAAATTAACCCCAGTAGTGCTCTTTCATGTGAAAAAATATTAGTTCTTCATTATTAGATAAGTATATTGCTTCTCAATTTCTACTTGCAATTCTTACGTTACATGTATTTCAGTTCTTTATTTTTTGATCTATCGCAGTGTTATAGCAGACGATTCTGTGCTAGCACTTTCATCTTGAATATCTATTAGTTTCCTATTCTTTATCCATGTTTTTACATCATTTATTCACCGATTTATTGTTTTTATTATTTGCATAAGTGGTAGGTATCTCTGAATAATAATCAATGTAGCATTTTTTCTAATTCGTCTTTTGTAAAAAAATCCATTACAATTAAAAGCATTTATTGAAAGTATTCAATTCTCCTAGACAACATATTCATTTTTTCATGAAAGGACTTGGTGATCATCGCTTCCTAGTTGGCATGAACTTTAACAAAATTTAACAAGTTTTTAAATCAACATTTTTTTTGATGGATTGATCATAATAGCTAAAAAGAAATAACTCTTCAGATTCAGTAGAATCGAGTGCTTATACATCTAACCTATTGATATTTACACAGCAAATACTTCACTAATTTTTTAATTTAAAAAAAATTAGCTGCACGTTGACATATTCGCATAAATCATTGAAGGCAAAAAGAAGCATAATTATATCAATCAATTTATGACTAATAACTTAAATGGAGAGTGTTATGCGCTTGTTCCAAAGTAGCATCATCTGTTACGTTACCTTACGTCCATTGCCAACTGTTCAGCACATTGGTTAGCATATATCATATAATGTACTTTTCCATATAAAGCCAAATGTTTTTGATCTTCCTGTAATTCTGTCAGTTTTTTAAGGCAGTTTTAAAAATTTAAACTTACTGCCAGAAGTACGTTGAATAGAACTACAAAAATTACAGGAAAAATGGATAAATAAAATGGTATGGAACATTATTTTTTTCTGTATCATTTGATTTATAAATTAGCTTTCCAACGATTCTAAATATAAAGAGTTTGAACAGATTTAAATTAGATAATTCTTGATATTCATAAACTATTTTTCATTTTAACATATGTAAACAAAGTTGACTTTTGCAGTTTTTTTTTTTTTAAATTTACTCCCCCGTAAAGATTGAGATGAAAAATAGAAATAGTAAATTTTGATCAGCAATGAAAAAAGTGATTTATTCTGTTGCACATTCTTTTTTAATAAAAAAAATGTTTCCTGTTTCTTTTATGACAAGTTATCATTTAGTTAATGAAAATATTTCCATTAAGCATAAATTTTTATTACTGTTCAATGTCTAATTTACTTCTACACCTCTGTTTATCTAATCATTTTCGAAATTCGGGACATTTTACTAGCATTGAAATTTCGAATTGAGTTGTCTTAAAACCAGCAAATCTGATCCATCCATCGGAAAAGATCGATCTCTTCACTTTTGATACTATTATTGAAATTGCTTATACTTCTTGCCTTTTGTAGGCCTTATTTTTTCTTTTATCAAAGGAATTATGGTTAAGCTCTTTTGTAATAATTTAGTGTTATGCTATCTCTCATCATCCATCAATGCATATCTGTTCAGATTGCCTCACAAGTATATAGTTCATTTCTTATACCTTCTCATTTATATACCACTATTATATTACTAATCTAAAAAATAAAAACGACATGCATTGGTAACAAGAAATTTTGGATGATGATTTTTATTGATTCCTAAGATAAATGTTTGTTTCTTCCACAACAATAATGTTGGAAAAAGCCGAAATAACCCTGTAGTATAAAATATTTACGTATTCAAAGTATCCTTGCATTTGCGTTATAGAAATTCTTCCTATCAATTATTCTCAGTCAAATGATAGGTTATCCTTTGTTCAATAACTCAATTCATGATTCTAAAGAATACTGTAATGATTAATTTCGAACAAGGCTCCTTGTATTATCCGCTTCATCTTCAAAGGACTGGACCTCGTTGATTTACCTTTGACTTTAACCGTTGTATATTCAGACATTTCTTTGTTGCAATTATTTTAACCCTTCAAATAATTACATGATCCTTTGTTCATACATCGAATCACTTCGTAACTCTCTTTATTCAAGTCTATGAGAAGACATATAATTACTGAAAGGGCAGTCCGAGTGCCACAAACTGTCTCATTAGCCATATTCTCCTAAATTGCTATCCAATCAAATCACTACCGGTTTCGTTCAAAATTCAAAACGATTATTTCATTCATTAACAGTCGAGAAATCTTCCTCTGTTGATGCTATAATTGGCATATAATGTTACCACCAGTCTTCTGTGAATAAACCTTTGTAATAATAATTGTCTGTGAAACAAACCAATCAAATCCAAAACTTCAACTGATCCTTTCATTTAAATCTTTCTTAAAGACTGAATGGTATTATTTGATTCTTAAACAAATCTGAACAAACAGGGGAAATTTCCATTTGTTAATTTTACTAAAAAATTATTTTACCAGTACTTTTTATTTTTCTACCTATTAAATCAAATTATGGCAGATCAGCAGTCGTTCTGATAATTTAATAGGTAGATTAGTAATTGTAGATATTTCAAACAACAAAAAATTTTATTTAAATAAATGTTTCGTCTAATAAAGCTATTATTGTATAAGCAAATTTTAACAGCAGTATTATTGGTGTTAATACATTTTCACTTCTTCCAATCAATAACAGACTCTTTCTTCTCCTGCAAAAAAAAAAGGAAACGGTACATTTATTGCAATTATATGAGATGTATTATTATGAATGAAAGTCACTTTAATTGTATCATCTCGAGAACTAAAACAGTACTTCCATTCAGTGACAAATTGCTATTATTCGTTTTCTTTTACATGAAATCAAAATTGAAAGATATTTGTAGAAATAATGTACCAAAAGTGTTCTTTTTTCGCACATTATGAAATCTTGACTTCCATCATAAAATACATATTTGATCTTAGCTCAATTTAATAAGGACCGAGCAATGCTCAATGCAAAAATACATATAAGAAAATGTGAAGATTTCTAGCAGATTCCGAAATTTTGTTTTATTTATTGTGCATTTTACATTTACAAAAAAAACACAAAAATCATTTTGCAAAAATCGAAATATAATACTAAGTCAGAAATATTCATTTTGTTTCCAACGATATTTTTTGTGCTGAAAGAGAACAAGAATTTGCATTCATTATTTGTGAGAGGAGAAAATTTAATGAAAGTGAATTTAAATGAGAAATGACATNCTAAAGAGATCAATCAATATTTTATCTTTATTTATTTTCGTTAATAGAAGCTTGTTTTATCATTTACATACTCGGGAGTTGTAAGATGTTTTACAGTTTAGATGTTTTAATTAAATTCTCCATATTGTTTTTTAGGAACAAATTTTACAATATTTTTTTTGATATTTAGATCAGCAGTGATAAGAGATGTAGCATCTAAGGTTATTAGTAATAACGAAAATGTAAGTAATTGATTGCTGTAGAAACTTGATACTAAACTAGATTTCAGTTTTCAATGATATTTCCTTCAAAAAAACTTTAAAACATTAATTTTCCTTTAAAAAAGCGTAAAATTATTTCCTTTAAAAAACATAAAATTAACTTATAGATATCATATGTTTCTTGAAAAAAAATTTAAGATATACAATAATTGAAATTTCTTAACACTTCAAACAATGAAACTCGCAAAAAATGATCTCTAAACAAGCATAAATCGAAAATTTGTCGTTAAAAGTTAGTTCAAATAAAGATAAACAAGTAGTCAATGCCTTTTTCCAGCTTGAAAAAGATTTAAATTAAAGATAATAAAAAGAAATCAAAGAATTTTTTAATGTAATAACAAAAGATTTGTGCAAAATTTGTCATTAAATTAAGCATAAATATTTCTAATTTAAAACTTTAAAGAATTAACAACTGGATATAATTATTTATAATTTCATATCATGCACATCGAATCATATCCAAGTGGAAGTTTATTTTTAATGCAAAATGTGTTTAAGTGTCAAGAAGCCAAAAATGATTAAATTTTTACATTTTTATTTTAATATGGTTAAAAATTAGGAACTTTATTTTTAATAAGAAAACATATTTGTACACTTTTTTATTTTAATAAGATTAGAAATTAGGAAAATACTTACCGCTTTTAGAGTGAATTTATTACTTTCTACATTTTTCAAATTGGTGCGGAAATCGACAAAATTTTGATCTTTCTTCTTTAGCTTACTGAATCTAAAACTTTTTTTCAATTGATAAAATTAAGTTAATGTTCGATTATTTGTAAGAAGATGTTTTACGTGTTCAAAGGTTATCAGGAAACTACGGATGCAAACTTTGTTTCATCTTTC
This sequence comes from Acanthocheilonema viteae, assembly GCA_900537255.1. Lineage (NCBI taxonomy): Eukaryota > Metazoa > Nematoda > Chromadorea > Rhabditida > Onchocercidae > Acanthocheilonema > Acanthocheilonema viteae. The sequence goes on along the minus strand of UPTC01000675.1, from coordinate 6,753 downwards.
CGACATCAATTTTTTGGGAGTAATATATTGAATTTCTTTGCTAAATTAGTAAAACGATACGAAAATCGATTATGCCAACCTGTTATCCGTCTTGGATACCTTCTTTAGAGTTGGTTTCACGCTGCAAATATCAATCATTCATGAAACTTAGTGATTAGTAAACAATTTTGAATCTAATTTAAAAATTATATATAAAAAAATGACTTAATAACGTACAATTTGCCTCTTAAATCATTAACTGAAATAGTCAGTTCGTTGATTTCGAAATCCTTTTGACGTACAATATAATTAATATCATAATGTTCACTTTCCAATTGCAGTAATTTTTCAGCCATGCTTTTTGCAATCTCTTCTAATTCTTCTAAAAAAAAGTTTTTTATCTACAAATATTTTTTTTGTGCATGAGAATTCTAACTGAAAAAAGAATTTTTGATATTCTAAAGAAATCATAGGTCAGATATACCGGAGGAGTAGCGCATAACTGTGAGAAAGTATAAGTAAAGAAATGGTAGATCAGAAGAGGAAAGTAATAGTAAAAGTAATGGCACTCTTTTCAAAGTTCATTGAAGATATTCCCATCTCTATTAGTTATTTTCATTCTTATCATTTTTTTCTGGAGATTTATAAGTTATTACAATAAATCAATTATATTTCAATGCCTAAATTTCTCTTTTAACAAAACGATATTTCTTATTGTTCATAGCACACCATATATTACCTTACTTTATGTATAACTGCCTAAATAGAACGTGTAACCTTTCACGTTCTCTTATTTATTCGTATTTTAAGTTACTTAACGATTTTTATTCATTATAAGATAGCATTTTTACCATGTAATTTTTACATATATGTTTATACCACATTTCGAAGTCTCGAATACTATTATAAAACGATTCGTTTTTAATTTTAAAAAAAAATAAGCGCTAATTTTAACAAATTAACTAATTAACTAAAAAACAATTCACGAATACATATCTATTGTCTATTTCTCAATTTTCACATATTTTTACTAAATTCTGTGAAATAAATTTGAATTTCAATCTGCTCTATACTTATTTTAACATTACCTTTAATTTATTTGTTAATTTCCAGAATTTGAGTAATGTATTAAAAAAAGATTGGAATTTACTTGGAAAATACTCATCGACTATCCTAATTATGCCTATTTGTCTGTCCGTTTCGATGATATGTATATCAGACTTTTGTATGGATGCAATTTGCATACGTATTTTTAATGCAAAAGTAAGCTAGCTGTATTAGAAATTTCACTACAGATTGTAATATAATAGCAAACCGTCCGGAATGTTATCCAAATCTGGTAAAGGTAGAATACGTTCCTGTAAGACGTGTTGTCTTTCTTGCTCTCTTAGCATCTGTTGTTGTTTTAAATCTTCTGCCGCTTTCATCATTAGTAATTTCTGCAATATATAATAAATTTTTTTCATTTGTTAAAAAAATAATTTTGTTGAATTTATTAGTATATGCTTTCTTTAATTTTCAAAGAATTTTTCAACTATAAATGTTAATATCATAATGAACTAACACGTAGCTTCTTTTTTCTTTCCGGAGTAAGGAAGCCTTTCTTGGCTTTCTTTGCACGATTAGCCTCTTCCAGACGTTTACGTACCTCTGCTTTCTTACGTGCTCTCTCTTCTGCGGCTTTTACCTAAAATTTTTTATTTGGCACTATTGAAATTTGTCAGATGATAATGGAACTAATTAAAAAAAAATTATTGAATTATTAATTATATCAATTATTTATCATTTACTGCTTCGTTGTCATCATCTGCCTGCGCACCACCATAACGAATGTTTGTCATAATTTCGGGACAAATTTCCGATTTTATTTCTCTTTCTTCTTTCGAATTCCATCTTTCCATTTCTTCGTCCATTAATGTTCTAAAAAAGATGCAAAATTAATGTGCTGTGCTTCGTCTAATTGAAAAAAAAAAAGTTCAATTTGATAAGTTTATTTGAGATGCAAGGAAAATTTGTTATGAAAATAGTTACAAAACTTAATAAAGTTTGAATTTCATGAAATATAGTAAAGAAGAAAGTAACATTGCTGATGGAAGCTGTTAGCTGAGTGAACTAATTCTTTGGAATTTGATGAGTAATTTTAAAAAGAACTAGTCTTCTGTGAAAATGTTTGCAAAGCAATCAAACAAAAGATGTATGTTTTCAAAATTCTTCTACTCATCTTGAAATAACTAACGATAAAATAAGATGAAGTAAAAATTAGAAAATGGAGGTACTTTGAGGAAGGGCTTCTGTCTTTACTAACCACTTCCAGCTGTTTCGACAAATTATTCGTCTTCAATGAAAGAACGATAAGAATTGATGGAAAAAATTTCATTGCAAGATTATCACGAAAGCAAAAACCAACTAGTAAAGAGTCTGATATATGAGTAGCATTAAATTCATCATACCATGATTACTCAAATTTCTAACAACGAAACTTGTCATCTCTGATTTCTGATCGTAGTAAAATCACCCGATTATATATCACAGTTATCTAATGGTAAGCCATTCATAAATTATTGTTTTAAAAATATTGATTTACGATTTATTATAAGTCTAAATCATATTATTTATTTTATTGACTGATTTTTAAATAGTTCATCACATTATATAACAATTTTACTTGGAAATGATCGTGGGAAAAAATTCGAAAAATTTGTAATTCAGGGGACTTTTCCTAAATATCCCAAATAGTTACGGTATCTGCGATTTGGAAAGATTACAAATTCAGTGCGGAATTGTATTCTTTTTGTTCTTCAACTTGCAAACAATAAGTTTCATCGATTTAAAAAATAAAAATTGTTGATGCCAAAATTTTTTCAGAGAAAAAATCTTCAACTAAATGCAAAAATTACTCATTAATTCTTTTTTAAATTATAGATGTTGGAATCAGTTCTGGAATTTTTTAATTCTTTCATCAAAAAGTTTTATATCGTTATCATTGCATTAAATTTTAATAATAATCTAGGGAATAAAATTTCTTATCGAGAACTAATATTTCAAATATATGTATACATCTGAAAAATTTTTGGCATCAATTTTTGTTTTTCAGTAATTCAGTAATTAAGACAAATTCCTAGAATTAAGACATTAAGAAATTGCTTAATTAAAACACTAAGAAATTTGCAAATTTTCCATTTTTTTTCATATCGCCCTTTATACTTTTTAGAGTTAGACTTAGGCTTGTTGATTATAAGGATGAGAAAGAATTGCCAAATTGTAAAATGGTCATTCGTAATGGACATCATATCAATCTTTCTTGTCCATTCATCCAAATTCATTCATGACATCGTTCATAAGAAGGGAAGCTTATATTAGATTAGATATTTTAGAATTATCTGTGAATCAAATCTGACATCTCTTGACATTGTCATGTCATTTTGATTCCTTTTCCTATTTCGTTCAATAATGCATCGTTTAATTGAAGAAGGCGAAAGATTGATTAAAATTGTGAGAGTTAAATATGCCTATTTTGTCTATTTTCCGTTAGAAAATGCCTTACCAATCAATAAGTTTAGGATATTACAAACTGTGTGCTGTTGTGAACGTTTTTGCATGAAGAAGCTGAAACTTGGAATAGTTAAAATTTTGCTATTTTGAAATATTTTTGAAATATCTGACGTCAGAAATATCTGACGTACACATGAATCTACATTACATATTTCATTTGTTAAATTATTTTAAGTATACAAGTAAGCTCGAAAATATTTTGCACTCATGGATATAGATGTACCATTTATGCTTTATGCCATCAAATTGAGTGTAAGGGTGGACTGAAGAGTGGGAATTAAGTGCTCCGAGGTTATCTCTTCATTTGCTCATTAACATTCGAAAAATATTATTCCAATTCCTCTCCATTTTCTCCTCCACATATCATCAACAAAATAATCTTTTATTGATGTTGGGCATGAAATATCAGCCTTTTATGACTAATTGTTTTACCAGCAGAATGGTAGTTTTGAAGTTTTCAGATAAAAGAATTTTCCTTAATTTTTTCGTTTATTTTGAAAAGGTTTGGGAATTCTTAATGTGTTACAGTAAAACAGAAGAGTAATTCTTCAGTTTGATAAATACAACTTAGCACCTTTTTTCAATCTTGGAACTTTTTTCGCTTATGTGTTATTATTTGAATAATATTAGTTTGATCAATACCACTTGTAAATTTAAATCCGTCAAAGTTGCAGCTTTACCTATTTTGAGTTGAAAGAGTATGGCACTCTTGAATGACTCATTGTAATTTTTATGTTATTCGATGCAAAATTAGAAATAATAACGAAGGGAAGATAAAAGAGAATGAATGGAGAAAAGAGCCAAGCCAGAGGCATGGCTGTAAGCATGTTGTTTGCTATGTGTCTTAGAACTGAAGTGAATCGAGAAAGCAATAATTAGTTTTTCAGTTTCAGTAGCTTTTCACTAATGAATTTATTCATGAACCGTCAGACGGTAAAGCATCGAGATAGAAATAAAAAAAAGGAAAACGAACATCCAATCCATATTCGGATATATGCTGCGAAAGCCTAAAGAGGCCTATCAATCATTTATGCAAACCAATGAGCTTCCATTTTAACAATCCTTTATCTTTTCTATTTTTCTTTCACTAAAAGTTTCTTAGTTTTTCATTATTTATTACCTTTTCTTTTTAAAATAAACTTGCACTTTTTGACGTTAATTTAATATATTAAAGGACCAACAATAAGTTTTGCCTTTAAGGTGAATTTTGACTTCTGAAGGAAAAATATATATTTCAGATCAGATGTTTTTATCAGCAATTTAATTTGAATTGTGAACAAATTTTATTGCACTTTTAATTTGAGAAAATCAAATTAACGAATAAAAAATTTCAATGAGAATTGGTGAGAATGTGAATGAAAAAAAGAAAGAGAAAATTGGCCAGAAACTATATTGGCAGCAGATGTTTTCTCTTTTTCCGTGATAAGATCAGATATGATAGGACATGACCATTGCAACAGTTTCGATGGACTAAATTAGTGGTCGAACAAGGAATTCATATGGTCACCATATGTATGAAAGTCCAAAACAGATATCTTCCTCAATTCAAATATTGTTGATTTTTAGACGAAAAAAAATCCATTACATTGATAAGCTATGATAGCGAATTTCAACAAAACAAACTTTCACTCAATTATTTTTTCCCAGAAAAAAATTCAGAGTGAATGATTGTTGAGAAGTTAAGTGATTCATTGATTTGATAAAAGTGTTCAAAGGTATTATTCCATTGCAACTTTCCACTCATATTAAATTCAGTATTTAATTTTTATAAGAAATCTTCTCGCGAAAAAAAGGTAATCATTTCTAGTTCGTTTCCTTTTTTTATTCTCCTACAGAAGCAAATTTAGCCAAACAGATAAGCATTATCAGAATGAAACAGTTATCATTTCTTAATTTTTCTTTGGAGTTTGAATTTGATTTATTTTAGATGTAAATTTAAAAGAACAAAATTACTAGCTTTTATTTAAATTAAATTATAAAAATCTTGAACTTTGAACTTTTCGATAGATGATAAGATAAGGATAAGAAAGACCTGCTAAATATTCCATAACAATGAGAGATAAAAAGCTTTTTTCTTTCCTCATCTATCAGTGAGATTTAGCTAAATATCATTTTTTGATCGTGCCGATTAAAATTACAAATATGTTAACCAATCTAATAGAGAGACGGAATTTATAGCGCCTTGCATGTACAATAAAATCTCTTAAAACGCCATAATGTTCCCATCCATTTTTGAACATTTCCATTTTTGCTAATCTTTTTAGCAATAAAATTAAGCCATTTTTAAGAGAAGTTATTAATATTTATTCGCAATGAATTTTTTCAATCTTTCTGCATTAATGGAGTGGAAAAATTCAATGAATGATTTGGCGGAATGGTCTTTGTGTTATGATATCGAACACGTGCTGTGACAATTGCGCTATCGTAATTCTCCTTGCTACTTGATCGAAAAATATATTCTTTTTGGAATTTTAGCATTACTGATTGAATTTTGGTATGATAACTTACATACTTGATAGTTTAAAATGAGAAAGTGATTTTCGTAATTCTAAACTAAAGGAGATGAATTATAGAGGTTTAAGTTAGATGGTGTTAGTTGGTTCATGTAGCCTTCCGTTTCTATTAGAAAATAGCAGTTGAAAGATGGGAACAGTTTTCAAATTCTAATTCTGAAGTATTGAAGGAACACTTTCAAATTCCTGAACTTCATGGAATATATCTCATTAATATAGTTGCATATTTAATTACGGTGAAATATATTAAAAAATATGATATATATCTTTTTCTATAAAAATATTTGCTAAGAAGTTATTTAATTTAAATTTGCTGGGTGTATTAGAATAATTCTAACAAATAATTCACTTATATATTTCTAGAAATAAGCCAATTGACCGGATGACTAAATCCTCTATCAGCTTCCACTATGTTCATTAGGCCTTTCTAGAAAGCCAGCTTATAACTCCCCAAAATTTAATAAATAGTGCATCCGATATGCATCACACCGATACTGAGCCTAGTTTGAATCGATTTCAAGAAATAAAGGGATGAAGCAACAATTTAGTGTAATCACTGACCAGTGTCCCTATGATTCATCCAGTCAGTCCTATAAAATGCGAGGTTCAGTTACAGCTGTCTCTTTAGGAAAGGACATTTTTTCTAAATATTAGTTTTCATTTTTTACATATTTCAATCGTTTCTCAGTTTTATTTCTTATAATTTTTC
>UPTC01000674.1:0-29915 GCA_900537255.1 Acanthocheilonema viteae | reverse complement strand
TCTGGTCAAATACTTTTAATAAAATTTTTTGGTATGAAGAACGTTATTATTCAAATATAATTAACATAATTTTTTATAATAATAGTCTCTTATTGCAATTGTATAAGAAACTATTATTATTAAATTCCTTATTTACAAATACAATTCCTACTAAGCCATCAATTACTGTGGGACTTATTTTAATTGCTTTAAAATATCACTAAGATAGTTAAACGTTACTTTGAAATTATATCAAAAGAGCAAATAAACTACAAAGTGATAGAAATATTTTAGAAGTGCGGCTAATAGGTACAATTTCCGATAACTTCACTGATATATGGCAACTTAAACTTGTCAAAAAAAATTCACAAATTTCTTTGAAGAAAGAAAAAAAAAAACAAGCAAAAAATGACAAACGTTTTTAATAAAATTCTTCGCAATGAAAAATATTATTAATCAAAAATAATTAGCATTATTGTCATATGCTAACTGATATTTTATAATATAGCAAAAAAATATGCAAAAAAGGAAATGATGAATCATTTGAATTAAAATTCATCCATACGAAAATTTTAGAAGAATTTAAAATTAAATTTAGAAATTAAGTTTTTAGAGAAAAAATTCGATTTTCAATAAAACGAAGTTTTTTCACGACAATACAATCTTGTGATGAACGAATTAGGCCATTCTTAAATTTATCGATGGCCAAAAATATGACAGAAAAGGAGTAGATGAGGCCAGAAACTTACTTTGTTTGGATCAATCCAGTAGACTGAAGAATAAATGCTTTGCTCATTGGGCAAACTTGAATAGAGAGCCTAGCTGGGCTGTCAAATTTACTCCTTCCTTTTGTTATCTCAACGTTCCATACTTCTTTCCGCATTTCTAGACATATACACATATATGTATGTATGCATTTGTTTTCCTCCCATATTACGGATCAAATTTTCTATATGGGCTTTTTTTGAAAAATTTTATAGTTTGAAATATCTTGGTTTATAAAGTTTGCAAAGTTACCAATAATCTCACCATCAATTGACTCAAATTTTGGAAATGTGTTTACTTGCTTGATTGATTTCTTAAAGTAATACTTTATATAAAAATCGATTGAGATTTATTTGAGTTCCTTTAAAGAAGCAATATCTTCAAAAAATTAATTCAGTTATAAGTAAAGAAATTGAATTAATAAAATTCAAAAATAGCAATGTGTGTAAAAAAGAGTTGAATTGATATATAAAAATTTTCTAAGTACAAAGATTATTTTCGGATGCCAACAATCAACTAACCATTGAAAATTAGTTGAAATTGATGGAAAATGAAAGGCGACAAATTTGGCAGTTATCATAGAGCAAGCCGGAGTAAAATGAGTTAATGCTAATTTAAATTAGGAAAATGGGATTAGATTTGAAGTCATAATTGAAATGAATCATTGTAGAAATGATCAAAGTGAAAATATTGCAAATTGTGGAAATTTTATTTTCTGTCCCAGTTTGGCTCCAAATTATTGAGTATCGATGGGCGGTGCATGTTCCAAGTATGGATGGATCATTTGTGAAAACTGATTGAGAACATTTCCTTTTCTTTACTTCCGAGTCTCTTTTCCCTGTTATAGGCTGCGATGAATGCTACTGGCACAATGACAATTACCTCTGGCCATCTATTCCTATTGGCCAACATCATAACAATGCTATCTTATTCAACAATCTCGTCCATAAATTTTGCATTTCATGTCAAAAATGAAGCAGACTTTTGAGGATTCCACAGAAAAATTAGCAAAAATACAATGATTTAACAGATATTAATTGTGAGACACTATAGAAAAAAAATAATAGAAATTTTTATAAGCTGAAAAATTAACTGGGAAAAATAGAAATTTTTATAAGCTGAATTGAAAATGTATTTCGAATGCTGAAAATCTTATTTCACGATCAATCAATGATGTAAAGAAAGAAATTAAAACTGTTCACTTTGCATTATTTATTCCATTTGTAAGCAATATTTATAAATAATGATATTTGAGGAAATTTCTTATTCATGAATGGGTGATATTGCAAATGATGCTCGAAAATTAACTGAAACAAAAAATTCGCAATGAAACAAACGAAAAAGATAAACTTGAAAGTTTAGTTCTTTAAGCCAATATAAGCAGTCAATGTAATTAGGAAAACATTGAAAAGTAAAAAATAGTAAAGTGTGACAAAATATTGAATGTTAAAATCTTTTTAAATAATGGAAGAAGGATTTTTTCTAGTTTGTTAGCTCATAATTTGAATTAAAAGCACAGTGTTACTCAAATTTGATTGGTTCGAAGATTTCATTCATAATGTAAAGATCGTTATTCTCTCAATTATCATCGCTTTTTTTTGAATCGAAAGATCAAATATTCTAGTTGATTTTTTCTTTTAAATTTTCAAAAAGTGCTTTTTTATCATTATTCTTCCATCTTCTTCGAAAAAGATAATTAAATCTGTGAATTTTTGAAGCAAATAACTGACCGAAAAAAAGAGAAGAAAAAATGCTGTAATCATTATGCAAATGAAATTGATTGCAAACTAAAATACTTGTGTAAAAATACAATTTCTTGGAAATTTAGAAAATGATAAAATAATTAAAATAAAGTTCCATTTACAGGTAGTTTTCACCTTCAAAAAATCTTTGTTCATGCAGAATAATTCTGTTTGCTTTTGCAGAATTCGGCCATTGAAAATTGGATAACTTTTGGTAAATTGTCAATTTGTATATTGAATAAAGCTCTAAAGCCCACAGGCATTGGGATCACCTAAAGGTCATTTATTCCTATTAGTACATTATCTGAGTGATATGAAGCAATGAATTTTCTGAGAGAAATTTTTCTGGAGCTCCAATCAAGTACTACGATTGATAATATCCCAGTTTTAATTAACATATACAAAAACATATACAAGTAATAACTTTAAAATACTTGCACAATTAATTCTTTTACTGTTTTTATTGTGGATGTGATACCACCAGATAACATATCTATTTTCTATTCAAATTATTTTTTATCAAATTCAAAGTTTTCGACTTTTTCGGAATAATTCAATAATTTATTATCTAATAAAATTGAGAAATTTCGAATACATTTTGAATGATGACTATGAGAGCTTTTGATTTTTTTTCTTTCACATGAACTGATGAATGATCACGTTGCGCTGAACCGCGCATATCTCAACTTGTACTGTAAGATGACAGTTTTAAAAAAAATTTAACTGGATATTCTAAAGTTCTGCGAAAATGCAACAACGATTCTGCAAAAATCGTTGTTGCATTTATCGCTTTTCATAAAATTAAACAGAAAAAAGATGTTTAATTTTGAAAACAATAATAGAAATATAATTAATTTTCATGACTCATCTTCCTCTTCATCCGAATTATCCGCGTCCGTTTTATCGGAATGCGTCTTTTGTGTATTCTGCTGATAGATTGTGTAATCCAAATGTGGTATCACTCGTCCGTTACTTCGTACCGGTGCTGGGATTTTGCGTAAATCATTGAAAAATGAATGTCCGAGTACATCATTACCTTTCAGCCTTAAGTAAGGTTCATAAACAAGGATAGCTTGAAGTAATTGGATCATTTCGGCTGGCGGATTGAAAGCATTTAGTATTACTCGTAAACCGCGGGCACGTTTTCGGGCATATCGTGGTTTGTTTACTTTCATTGCTTGACATTGCTCCGTGCTTGGATAACCAAATATGTCGATGACTAATCGAGCCTGATCATGGCAGGTACGTCCCTGTAAGAGTACTTTACCGGTAACGAATTCGGATAATACACAACCGCATGCCCACACATCTACTGCTGTTGAATACTTAGTTGAACCGAATATTAATTCCGGTGCTCGGTAATAACGTGTCACCTAAAAAACAAATATTAATTTGACAGATTTTGAAATTTTTTTTGCATCCATAAAGAGCTAAGAGATTTTCTCGGCACTAACCTGATACGGTGTATTTTCTTCGTCTTTCTTCAACAATTTTGCATTCCCGAAATCGGCCAATTTTAAGATTCCCTTCTCATCATCGACAATCATATTAGATGGCTTAACATCTCGATGTGCAATGCCTAAGGCATTCACGTAGTCTATAGCTGAGAACATTTGAAATGCGTATAATTTAGCATCCAGAAGCGAAAAACGTCGATCCACTTTGCTCAATCGTAATTTGGCCATATCCGTAGGTAAGTAATCAAAAACCATACAATGGCATGTTTCACAATTTGATGTCAGAGTGAAATGATAGAGAAGTGTGATGATGCATCGATGCTTCATTCGAGAAAGATAGTACACCTCCGGATTAATTACCGACCAACTTGTACCGGGCCATGTTTTCTTGATTGCAATAATCATTTCTACCGGTTTATACAATCTGGCTGAATAAACATTAGCGAAAACACCGCTTGCATGAAGATGCTCCTCCCCGAATGTAATTTCCACGTCTTTACCCTGACCTGGTCCGTGAACCCGAAGAGCTTTTACTGTTCGTCCCGTCATTTCATTTCCGAATAATTTTCAACCTTCCAAAATTCGTAATGTTTTACCCTCTGACTTTGAACTGAATTTCCGATATATTTAACTAATAAATGGCACTCAAACTTTATTTCTTTCATTTTATATTTTTCAAATCGAGCAAAATTTGCATGACATAAATTATATTGAAATCGTAACATACATTATAGTTAATTTCATCTTATAATAAAACTTTTACAGCAAACTAATGTTATTTTTTTTAGTCCTACCGTCTCATGAAACGGATAAGGCACAATGTTACTGTTTCCGGAAAATAAAGGGTACTTAAATAGCAAATTTTAGTCTGATCTCCTAATTTGACCTCATCGTCTTTCCGTACTTCTCATTTCAGCATTAGCGCCCTTACATGCTTTTAACTTTGATGGATCAAAATCAGCTCCAATTGGTAATTCAACAAAATCCCGGGAAATAACGATTTTCCTGCTATCTTTACTTGCTTGCTGTTTTCGCAGTACTGATGGACGATTTAGTGCTTTTGAAGCCAAAGCCATTCGGAATTGGACGATCTGCAAAAAATCGCAGAAACATTGATTTCATCTAATTTTTCACAGATAGAACTTTAATTATAAATTTTAAAATTTCACGTGGTGTAAAAAATTTATGGTAAACCGTATGAGTTTCCAATTTAACAAGAAGAAATAATTCAAAAAAATTAACTTGTTTTTGAGCAATTTCTAGAACATCACTTCCTAGTTCAACTTGATCACGATAACTATCAATGTCTCCAGCTGAACTTTCGATTGTAAAATTTACCTTAATAAATAGCAATTGTATCTTTTGAATTATGAAATCATTATGAATTTTTTCCAAACATTTGTGAATATTCCAAAAAAGAAAATTACGGAATACCTGACCCTTTTCGATGACAGCTTCTTGTATGAAATAATCGAGCATAGTTTTACTTGCAATTGGATATTCATTCACTTCACTAAAATAATGCATTTATTTGCAGAACTTCCAATTCTTTAATTTAATACCATATTGACTCATTCAGTTACTTAATAAATTTATCGATTAGTTTCCAGGATTGGTATGCTTCGTAAATTCCTTCAATTCTGTCATCATTTCCATCATTGGAATTTTAACGATTGGTGTTCAATTATAATGGAGACTATTCGAAGAGAAAATAAAATGTTATTTTTGGGTCCGCAATGTTGCTAAACTGAACAAATATCAATCGTAAACATCAAAACATACCGTATTATATCGCCTGGACGCAAATGTAAGGATGAAAGACTGTTAACAGCTGTAGCACTCACTTGAATTCTTTCTTTTGCATCATATTTTACTGACAATCCGAGCATGTCGGTTACGTCAACTATATCATTAATATGTAGCGCCATTTCGACCTGTAAAATTAAAATTTTATTTTTTATCATTTGATAGACACAATATTTTCCCATGTTTTCGTTACTAATTTAAATTAAAAAAATATTAAAGAGGGGTAGATTTTAAAACATAAAATGGAAAAACTAATTTTTCATTTTCAGTGGACTAGTACAAAATCTTTTCCAAAATAATTTATAAGAGTTAATTAGACTAAGATTGTGTTTCAGAATGTTTCTCGAATTTTCATTTTTTGAATTTCTTTTATTATTTTTATTAAAAAGGAAATCTTAAAACCTATCGTATATTTTTTACTCTTTCCATTGCTATATTTTTTCTGGAATATTTTCTAATTAGTTGTATCAGAGAAGTGAAATTCTGTGGTGATTTCATTTTAGAGGACTCCTGAGAATTAATTTAATTTATTTCAGATTCTTTTTTGATTAAAGAGAAATAGTCTTCTTGCCAAATATAGATCGATTGCTCGACCGGTGCACTTCATTTCTCGACCGCGTTCTACGCTTATCTTCTCCGCAAATGTCCTTTTGTGTTTGCATTTTGAATAATATGTACGTTTAAACCCGACAGCTATCACCTAAATGTACTATGCGACGAAGGCTTTAGGAATCTTCGGCCGATTTAATTTCAAATAAAAAAAAAATCTCCAAATTGTGTCAATTCAATTTAATTTTTTATAAATTCTTACAAAATCTGGAATTCTATAATAGATTTCATGAAGCAATGTCACATTAATTTAATTTGCTTTAATGTTCCGTAATTAATTGTATGATTTTTCTAAACGACCATGTGAAGAAGAAATTTCTATTACTTATTCAGAAATTGAATCTAACGATGTTTTAATGAAATTGTTAAACAGAAATAATTTTACCGGTGAAGGTTTTTTAAGTATACTGTTGAGCTCCTTGATAGTACTAATTTTTTGTCCGTCGACAGCTATGATAACATCACCAACAGATACCCGTCCCACTGATGCGCCAGATTCCTCGATATATGTCACCTTAACTGCAAGGTATGATTAGGACTGTGGTAGTTCGAATTCTGGTGGACGTGACCACATTCTGATTTGATTATTAGAAGCATTTGAAAGATTTTGAAATAAAAATATCCATGGCTTTTTTTCAAATTAAAGTGTTGCAATTTTCAGTTAGTTATTGTCTTCAATAGCATTGTATTATAAAGAACTGAAGATTTAATATTCTAATTAAACAAAGTTCTTTAAAATATGGAACGAATTTTAACCCGTAGAGTATTTTTGCAAATCCGTAGGCCAAGTGGTTTCTTCAGCAAAACAGTTTCCTAAAAGATAGATTTATTGAACTGAAATTTAATTCAAATCAATTGTTTGAGTGGAAATTAGCAGGCTAAAGAATGCTTCACCATATATATATGAGATTTCAGATGACTCCAACGACAAAAATGACAAACGGTATAGAACTTATTGAACTTAATTTCTTCCTTAGACAATTTTGATTAAATTTGGGCAAATATGTCCAGAGAAATGTGCAACCAAATCACAATTGCTTTATTTGATAGAAATATGTAGCAATGAGTACAGGAAATTATATCCCTTGAGCGAACCTCATCTACTTACATTTCAAATTTTTCTCATCAAAAAGAGCAGCACACTCTTATTTGAGTGAACATAAATCTTCTTAATTAAAGCAATCTCCTTCAGAGCAAGCAATTTTACTAAGTAGAACGAGTCCCATTGTTTTCGAAATTCCCGAACTATTCTCACATGTCAGTTATAGCTTCTCTAGAGTTCTTGTTGTAATTAAGGTTCCTCCATTCAAGCATTCATATGACAAAGATTCATTTTGAACGTCTAAACCATCGTGAAGCAGAATAATCCGCTTTAACCTGAAATGGCTCCAATGGTGGTGGATGAACGGTAGGTTGCTGTAGGAATGGCTGTTGATCTTCCGGTACTTCCTTACGAGAAGAAACATCTTCCGAATATCCGTTCCTTTTCTTTTTCTCCCTACTGCGCATCTGTTGCAGATCGAGCTTATGATTGCAGTCCCTTTTTAAAGTCAGAAACTTCAACGCGACGCTGATAGCAAAAGTTTATGAGATTGTTTGACCACTTTCTATCGTTATATATTACTACTATTGCAGGAGGAAACAGTATGCAAAATCATCAAAATATGCAAATGATTGATCAGCAAAATTGCATTTATCAATTTAATCCATATATATTCGATTTCTAATATAAATCTAAAACAAATCAATGTATTTGGAAAAATCACATATAAAGCTGTGGGAAAAAATTATGAATCTTAATCATCAAGTTTCATCAATTAACTTGCTACAATTATAACGTTTTACTGGTTCAGCAAATATGTACGTACAGAGAACTGAAATAGCGGAATTTCAAAAAATATTTTCTCAAATAGTTGAAAGTCCTACCTGTTCAGATTCAAGACTAGCTTTTGTCAGAATTGGTTAATTTAAAATTAGTAAACTAATTCCGCTCACTCATATTTCTTCATCAATTTACCGTTTTCTAATATACCCATGGTTATACACTATCCTTTTCAAACGTTCCACATTCCATATTTTTTCTTCCTACATTCGCTTATTGTCATTTCCTTTTTCTAACTTTAACATCAAACTTACCTTACTGTGATTAATTTCTATTCGCCTACTAAACTATCAGTAATATGAGAAAATTCATGTTGCTATTACTATTTGTTATTATCGTAAAGTGAAAGTTCTTTGCAAGGTAATATTTATAATAAAAAGGAATCTAAACATTACACAAATAGTTTTCTTTGCTTTATTGAATTAAGAATACTGATTCATAGGGTTCATTTACAGATATACCTTTAAAATGTTTGGAAAATGTTCTTTAAAAAAGTTTAAAAAGGAATAATATTTGTTGTAGAAGTTAGTATTAATTGACAATTTTTTCTGTTGTAAAGATATCTGAAATTGTTATTCCTTTAATATGTCAATTTTAAAATGTTTTCAACACACTCCAACTTATGAATAAGCTGGCGGTGACAACTGAATTAATGCGGAATGGAGCAGAGAGAACCTATCTTAGAAGTAATGCAGAAGAGATCGTGGTTGTTGTTTGAGTTTTTGTAGTTCTCAGCCTCAGTACCACAACAACGGCGGTCTTGTGACTATAGCTGTAGGTAAGAAAGGTGCTACAGTCATCCAAACCAGCCCTCAAAATGTTTGCTCAATACAAGCAGCGGATCGGTCGAAGAGCAGCGCTGTACCGTTTGCTCTCGCAATACTCCCATTTCATTCTATTTTCATTTTTCGTTTTCATTCTTCTCTCAATGATGTTTTCATTTCATCATTACAGGTAAATACCGAAGGAAGGAAGGAGTTAATCTTTGAACTGTCTTCAAAAAAATCGAATTTTGCATTTTTTTTCCTCAGATTTCTGCATCGATGATCCAAATTAGTGATTGAATTTCAAATGAATGTGGTTGACGGTGCCGAATAGAGTTATAATATTTGTTTGATCAGTCTTGAGAGGCACACATATTAAGCTAAAATTAATTTTGATGTAAGAATGTTCTCCGAAAAGATGACATTCTCTCATAAAATTCCCTTACAGTTGACTAATTTCAGTAAATCACGAAATATTTAAGCTTGGCTATCTTTGGAAAACTGTTGACATTTACTGTCAAATTAACAAATCTTTTATAGATATCAGTGTTGAATAATAGCTTTAACCCTAATGATTTTCTTATCACAAAGGGTTCAAACTCTAAGATGTCACTGTGTACATAATAAAGTTAGCTGTTACCAAAATAAGTACTCCAAAGAAATCCAACAAATCATTATTTTATCTTATTTAATTATTTAGAATAAAGCAGTTCCGAATATTCTGATATAAGAAAATCAATATTAATCGAAGAGATAAAATAATGATTTATTGGATAAAATCATTATTCTATCTGTTTGAAATATTATCTGCATTTGTAACTTAAATCTGTATGAATGAATATTGAACTGATCTGTTTTTGAGTCGCAATGATTGACTTTGCAGTTCCAACGATTACCAAACTGTTGCAGTTTCTATATCACATTGTATTCATCCCTATAAATCATATTCTTTTTTTATTATCAAAACAGCAGCGATAAAGAATGTTGCTATGATTTGTTAATTATATCGAATGTTTTCAGGATGATATCATTGATAAGTCCACGAGGATTACATTTGTTAAGCCGCAGAATGTTGTTCAATTCGATGGGTATGTCTCATTTACAATAACTTTTTTATCCTTCGTTCTTCTTCGAGAGGATTTCCGTCAAACACTTTTATTACAGTTTTCTCAGATATTCTATTTGCCATCGATAGATGTGTTATCCCGTGAATACAACATTCTCGAATGAGACATACATAGCAGAGAAGCGAGAAAAAAAAAAACTTTCGGACTTGAAGAAACAAAAAGTTTGGCGGAAACTTTGTCTTGAAATTCTTCCCGTATTCACCATGCCACCATCTGTTGATAGGAATGAAAACACAAGCAACAGTGAATTCGAAATAGATAATGATACTAACGACAAGTAAGTGGAGTAAGCGGCTCTCGGGATAGGATCCGTACCTTATCATTAATTTCAGATTAGATCAACCTTTATTTTTATACCTTACTGTTTCATTTTCTTCACCACTAATCAATCAGTTCGAGAGTTGCGCGATTAAAGAAGAAGAGTGGAAAGGAAGGAGAAGGAAAAGACAAAAAGGATGATAGAAGGAGAAGAGGAAAAAGTTGAGCAGGAGAGAGTGAAGGAAAAATCCGTACACACTGCTTCCACGGTACATCAAATATATCTGGTGTAGTATGCCTCTGGCGGACCTTTACTTGCCTCGTCCAATTTACCTGGTAGTGCTTTAGGATTTTTTATCGTTGAATTCTAACCGAAAGTATGACCTGAGATTTACTGAATTTCATTCATTCAATCAATCAACACTTTTGTCAATTAACTTTCATTATTTGCTAACTGTTACTTGGTTGTTGCAACGTGAGAGTTATTTATCACCACATTCTTAACTAATATTATGATGGATCACATTAAGGCTTCTAGCTGCAAGCTAAAGCTACTAAGAGAAGACTAATATGCAATATGCGCTAGAGTCAGGAAATTCATTTCCTGTATTCAGTTACCGGAGGTGTGCGGATGATCGGATGGTTTCTGATGTTTAATGATTGAATTTTAATATTTTTTTAAAAATTCAGCCCAATTTTTTCCGCTTGTGCAGTTCAAATTGTCAGATATTGGTGAAGGCATCGCTGAAGTGCAAGTAAGCTATTAGTTTCATTAATTAATATGCGAATTACTCTAGTATTCTTATTAACATTTTTATTTACATTATAACTGTAAGGGTGCCAGATTTTCTGATTCTGATATCGTTTTTAACAAATCAAAAGATAACAAATATTCTGGAGAGCATGTTATGTAATTTATGGATACATTTGCAGCACGCTCTTCTTTGTTGAGCAAATGAAAGAACTGTAATTTGGAAAGTTTAGTATGTGAATTTTTGATATGTTTACTTATCAGTTTCAGGATAACTTCAACTTCATATTAGTTATTTTTCGAAATTATTAAAATGATTCAGTTCCAAAAGAAAATTTTGGAACTGAATCATTTCTCATTCAATTAGAATTTCATGAAGTTATCCTGATTCCCGAGAATGTTTTTAGATTAAAGAATGGCATGTGAAAGAAGGTGATCATGTCAAACAGTTTGATAATATCTGCGAAGTACAAAGTGATAAGGCATCAGTTACAATCACCAGCCGTTACGATGGTGTCATCAAAAAATTGTGAGTTTGATCATCATACCCTGACTTTTTTAAGTGTGAACAAAAACCGTTTCTGTAGCAATCCTCTTGAAGTTATTTTTATTAGTGTTCATACTGTCTTTCGGGATTGAAAAAAATATCTGATTTTTTCCATAAAATTTACATAATATATATAATTTTAAGTAAAAGTTTCAGAGTTTAAAACAATTTATTGTAGATACTATAATATTGAAGATGTAGCGAAGGTCGGTACAACTCTTGTGGACATCGAAGTTGCAGACGTCAATACCGGTATTTATTTCTTTTTTTTTTCAGGCAATCTTTAATTCACGATGGTTTAGTAAGTTGCGTTCAACGGACTTGTGAAAAATAAAATCAAGTTAGTGTGAATGTTGCAGTTTGCTAGACTGCTTAAGCCACACAAAAGTTATGTAGTCCGAAACTGCATAACATAGCTCTTCAACTAAAGCGACTTTGGTTTGACCTATTGGATGATATTCACAACGTTTCTCATTTGGACAACTTTTTTTGTGCATAAGGGTCGCTGTAAACTGTGACATCAACAGTCGTATTAATTTCCCTCATCACCGATCAGCGAGTAATGAAAAATGTAGTTGCTCTTCATTATTTGCTGAAAAATTTTGATTTCTTTACTTAACTACACGTTAAGTGGTGCAAGAAGAAAGTTTTAATGGCAAAGTGGAGACAGAAGCGATCACTTCAGAGGATCAGGAAGATAGAAAAGTCCTTGCAACTCCGACGGTTCGACAACTTGCCAAGGAAAAAGGGGTACTTTGTTTTTTTTTTTTTTCATTTACCAAAAACAGTGGATTTTTTATCTTATGCTTGGATTCATGGAAAAGTATCACAGTTTTAAAAGTTTCCATAAAAGTGGGTATAAATGGCAGAGAAGAACACAATAATTTTAGGTAATAAATATTTAGTAACATATCAAGAAAATTTATTGTCTAAACTGGATTTGTGATCTTTCATTGCCTTCTTTACTCCAGATTAAAGCTTTTGGGTTCCCCTTGGAACAGCGCCATTTGTTAAACTTACATCTTCTTATAGAATTAAGTCAACTGTTCTAGAAAAATATGACAATCGCTGGTATAAATAGCATCATTTTGTTTTCAGTGAATGTTTGTTTAAGGTGAATCTGAAAGAAATCATTGGAACAGGTCTTAGTGGACGAATTCTGAAGGATGATGTTATTCGGTATGTCGAACGTCAAACCGGTAAGGGCTTATATTCCTCCTAATTTTCATAGTACTATTCTCTTTCAAAGTCTGTTGCTATCAACAATTGTGATGAAATTAAAGCGACGATTCCGTATGCTACTTAAAATGGAATATAGTGAACACAGAACACGGAACTAAGGAATGGCAAACCAGCGCGTTTATATTCTTTGTTATGTTGTGGAATATTTTAATTTTCCTCACAGTTCTTTGATTCATGTGCAGACCATAAATATAATCTAGATTTATCGTCGTCTGCGGCTGGAAAGACACCATTCGTGAATGTGACACTTCACACCACAAGCGGAACATCACCACGATCACATTCTTTGTCGCTGGAAAAGGTTTACATATATATACATATATATACATGTCAGTGTTAACTCGTGATGACAAGTGAGTTATTTAACTGTGGAAAGTGTGATGAATCAAGCTCATTTTCTTATCCCTTATAAAAGTATTGCATCAGACTGCTTGCTGTTATTCGTAAAATGATAAACCAGTGAGATACTTCCCAGTTATCAAATCTATGGAATTTTCAGTTTGAGGTGTTGAAGGAAGATAAGGTGGTCCCTATACGCAGTTACACTCGTGCTATGGTCAAGTCCATGACTGAGTCTTTGAAAATACCACATCTTGGCTTTTGCGATGAGGTAATATTTATTTAATATCAGTTTTCTGTTTAGTTTCGCTTCATGAGGTTAGTAAATTTGTATATAATAAGTGAAATATTATTCGGATTTTTTTGATTGTTGAAATATGGAAAAGTTAGATTAAAAGTTCAAGTATTTTTTGTAGCAGAAAATGACGGGTTCTTTGTTTTAACCATTTTGGTTTCCGTAAGTATTTTTTCTCATATTCCCTAGATTATAATGAATTGGACAGATGAATACGGAATAGAAATTAGGGAAGCTGATTATTCAAGGAAGAGTTTTTGCTATGTTGAAAAGAAAGCGATACCTAGTGGGATTTTTAAATTAAAGTTCCATATTCAGGTGAACTTTGATCAGCTAATAACAATGCGCGAGGAACTGAAAAAATTTGAAGAAGCATATAATGTTCATATGAGTTTTATGCCTATTATTATCAAAGCTGTGTCCCTTGGTTTGAAGAAATTTCCAAGGCTTAACGCTATAACGGACATAAGTGTAGAAAATGTCATTTACAAAGTAAGTTGTTTTATATTATTCACATCTGGTTGAGTTCTAAGCCAAATAATTAGTGTGCTTTTCTAGGAGTTAGTTTCGAATGACAAATATCTTCTTTTTTAATGATATTAGAAACGAAATGAAAAAAGTTTCCGTTTGCGTGTAATATAAGCTTGATAGAGGATTATCTCTCTCACTTCACCTCTCTCTCTTTCTCTTTGATAGCTAACGAAATGAATTATAACTTCAGTTTTGATGGATTATAGCAGAACAAAGACAAGAAATTGTTGATCAATAGACAGTCAAATTTAAATGCAATTTTTGAAGTATTAATTGAGGCGTTTCGTCTCTTGTATTGAAGAATCCGAAATTTTCTTATCAAATAGAAATAAAGTGAAAAAAACATTTTATTTGATGCATTAATATGTCTTGATTTCAGATATTGGGTATTTTAGGTTAGTTTTAAGTGCTTAAATTAAGTTAAAAACATTGTCTTACTAGTTGTTCTACCAATTTTTTAGGCATCGCATAACATATCAATAGCTATGGATACTCAGGAAGGTCTTGTAGTACCAAACATCAAACATTGTGAACAGCGCACGGTGTGGGAGATTGCTGCGGAACTGAACCGTCTTCAGGAAGCTAGCAGTAAGATGAAAATAGACCCAGAAGATCTAAGGGATGGAACGTTTGCATTGTCCAATATAGGCATGGTGAGCATATTTTTATAGCTGGAAATTTGCATGAAATTTCAAGAAATATTAAGTAAGCGACATCAATCACCCACGGAGCTCCCTAATCATTCATTTGGGATTGTTATCTTTAGTAAATTTTGTAGTTGCAGCAGTCTACTTAAATATTTTCTTAAGCGACACTGTTTGTTAATATTATCTTGTTAGGTAGGACAAGAGGGAATAAGAATACTTCTCGGACGGAATGATACTACATGAAAAAAAAAAACACTGTTAATTTGATGAAACCTTGCTGTTGCCACCAACGAGTAACGAAAAAGTCGAATTATATCTTTCATTGAAATTAAATTCGAGTCCTGATCTTGACTGTACATTAATTGTTCATTGGGATGCTACAACTGTGCTGTAAAAGAGCCGTTCTTCCTATACTTAATGAGGTGCATGATGGCAGAACGATGAAATTTGACAGCATTATAATCAACGAAAAGATTCTTCAAGTATTCCATCTAATGCACCTAACACTGAGCAGGAAAGATTGTGCTTAGTTTTAGGTATTACAACGAAAGAATACTATAAAAAGTTTTTTTACCAAATTTGCAGATTGGTGGTACCTATCTTTCCCCGGTAATCATGCCACCTCAGCTTGCGATTGGAGCAATTGGACAGATTGCTAAATTACCTCGATTTGATAAGCAGGGAAATGTGAGTTGCTTCAGAAGCATTGTTTTTATAAAATTTATTGCTAATGGCTACTTCGGCAAGGTATGTATCTTCTCCTACGGACTCCTCACACTTTAAACTGACTTTTGAAATATGACTGATGAGTATTTTGTTTACTCCACTCAATCTTCTTGCAAGAAAAAGCTGTTTTGAAATTAAAGTTGGATATGGACATCTTCCTTTGCTGGTTATTTACGGAAAGTTGCTGGTCAAAGGCTGATGACTAATTCCGCATATTGACAGGTTTGTGCAACTAATGTGGTGAAGTTTTCCTGGGCTGCAGATCATCGTTTTATTGATGGTGCCACGGTAGCTCGCTTTAGTAGCGAAGTAAAGCGATATCTTGAGAATCCATCCAATATGGTTGCCGATCTGAGATAAGCAATGATAAATGATGTTTTCTTTAAATCATTTTAAGAATTTCACGGTTTTCACTTATGGATTTCTTGACGTTTATGCATTTTTAAATATATTTCTGGACCATGTTTCTAGAAATACTGGACTATGCTGATCGGGAGGTAAGTGGGCCGAGAATCGCGAATATATATTATTCTACCTTCATTAGTTTGTGCAAGAATATTTCCTTTGCAAATTGGTGTTGTTCCGATTCGAATCCCACTTGCTTATACATACTTGTCAATTTTATGTTGTGGGTTCATTGCTATTGTATTTTTAAGATATCAGTAATTTTTTATATCATATCGCGTATTTCATGTAATATTGTAGCGACTTTATATGCTTTAAGATGAATAAAAAACGACAGCAAATTGTTGCTCAATTTCACATTATAAAAAATAGTGGAGTTGTTTATTGCTAGTGACTAAGTGACGTCGCAGGATGACGTTTACTTTTTGACGATAAAAGACTTTGGAAGTTTCATAAAATCTCATCCTCTAAGTTCTGGTAGTACTTCTTTGTAACGGTGTATGAAAAGGTAGTGTTGACGATGTACGTATTACACTTGAAGTAGTGTATCTTCCGCTCAGTCCTACTTCTCTTTGTTTGTCGATTTCTTCAGATTTCAGCTTTTATCTTTCTCCTACATGATAGAAATTTGCAAACTGATTTCTATAGTTGCACGTCTCTAGACCCACAGTACAGAAAACCTGGTATGACCCCTGACCCGTATGCAGACTCGCTCGCTAATGGTTTTCTAGCTGTTAGAGACTGCAGTTTGTGTAGCACTAAATCGATGGTGTACGATGATAGTAGTAAATTTTATGGAAAGTTCAGATACTTTCATTGTATTTTCTGCTGTTCCTATGACGAGTTGTATATTTAACCTTTTACAGTTAATCAATTTATCAATTAACTATTATACATATATCGAGTTGAATGATATTGTATGGGCATGTATATGATGAGCAATTTTCCAGGCAAATAAAGCAAAGGGGGCCTATGAACTGATTAAAGTTGACATACTGCTTTTTTGCTACTAAAAATCTTCTAAAATTGGGATGAAAGTGCGCAATTGACTTCATGAAACATTTTCCTCTGAGAAACAAAAATTTTTTCCCGAAAGGTCTACGAGCGAGTGGGGTGAACATAAGTGGGAGATGTGTGCTTTGGTGGCTTAGGCTGTGTGAGAGTACTGGTAAGTATTGTTTTGATAGGTAAGACGTGTCTCTCTATGGTCAAAGATTGTAGGGTGGTCTAAGAGAGACTTTCTTATGCATATTGTGGTTTGTTAGGAGAAACCACAATCGCCGCATGAAATTTCGGCTCAAAATGGCAGCGAGACAACTGATGATGGATGGGAAGGAAGTCACACCTAACTTGATCTGAACTGTTGATTCGACAGTTTCAGGCATGTATCTCTTCCCATCTTTTGCGTTCCTCATCTTTACCTTCGGAAGTTTGGAAGTTTTTTTATCATGCTGGCAGCATCATCCATCCTTACAATGACTGATAACTGTCCTCAATGACTGAAAATGAATCAGCCATGTTGTGTTAAATATTGGCATTTCATCAGAAACTTAAGTTGATTTTATCATTTGTATTTGCATAATGTCACATGTTGTAACTAATTCATATTTCACATCTAAATGCACTTGCATAACTTCTCCAGAAATTAAATTTGTGTTTCTTTCTGTCATATGTTGTTCAAAATTCTCATTGCATTATGAGATTTGAGGATAGCTCTATTTTTGCTAAACATACTGAATAACAACATGTAATGAAATTTATCGACGGGCATCTTGTGAGGTACAGTGGAAATTAATAAGTAATGGGATTGTATCTGTGATGAATTTAACTAATTTTATCTCTTTTTGAATTGTCTGCATCAAATACAAGCTCAGTTAGGTGTCATACCAAGCGTCATTTGATTGGTGGATGTATCGTTTTCGTCACTGAAACGGGACAATAGTAATTTTACAAATTTACATAATTCAGATCGATTCATATTTTCATCTCGCTAATCCTCCCTTCTACGATACTTTGTATAGTAAATAGGGAAATAGCAGAGTGATAAGTTGTTTTGATGTTTTTTCTTTCTATTTCTCTCCCGTGTTTAGAAACTTTACCTTCTGCCTTCCTCTCCTGTTCATCTTCATTCCAGTTCCATATCCCATTCTTGCATCATCGATGGCATGGCGCGGCATCAACTGAAAAGTGATTTTGTACCTTAAGGAAATGTAAAATCATTGGTAGTTTACACTTTTTTCAAGAATATTTCAAATTAATTGTTAATTATCTGACAGACAAAGGATAGATGGTTGTTCAGGAGAGGCAAACAGTTTGTTAATTTTCCGGATGGATTTCGTTCGTTTTTGTCTTTTAATACTATACCATCGATTTTACTTAGACTAGTATACTTCCAGTCAAATATGATGAGGTTATCTTTGATATGCTCACTTCCAACTTCCATTCATCACCCCTATTACATACTCCATCATTCAAAAATGAAGTTCTTACTGATTAGAAAAAGGTGACTAAATGTTTGATAGTAGTTTGCATTTTGAACAGGGTTTGTTAGCTGTTTTGTTGGAGTTCTTGTGTAACTGCGCGTTTCTCGTTTCTCACATATTTTTCTAACCGTTTCAATTTTTTTCAAGATATTTACGATGAGTAGTACAACTGCAAAGGAAGCTACATCGGAAGAGCCACCTGTGTATACTGACCTTAGCCAACAATTTGTACCGTTTGAAGAATCTGATGAATCTGCTACATCACCTCTAATGGCTGAAGAAAATAGACATGATGAGCAGTCAGAAAACATCTATGGTAATGACAATCAAATTAAAATGAAATTAATTTTCAGGTTTTTTGATCCAACTTATGGGAATTCAATAGAACTTCGTGTCCATGAATGCGTTTGCTTGATCTTTTTTTCCGTGCAGGACAGAGCTTACCAGAAAATCAGTTTAGTCGCCCAGAAGTGAACCAGTATTGAAAACAATAAGTCAATTTAGAACTATTCTTTTTAATCTTAGACATATGACATAAAGGCTTTGTTTATGTGAGATATTCATCATTGGGTTATTTTTGTAACCCAAACTTATCTTGAAATAATAAAGTGAACACATGAATTCCGTATGGTTTTATTTTCTTTTGCTAGTACAGTTCCTTTTTTAATCCTCAATATTCAGGGTTTGAACTTTGTTTCAGGAATTATTCAAATATAGTAAGAAACGGAAGTTTTAAGATGTTTTAAATTAATATTTAATCCATTTACGAACTTTTTAGCTGCAAGTTTAGAGTATTGTCCAAATGAAGCTGTTGACACGAACTTTCATTTTAAGAAATCATGCGCATACGATTTTTAAATTTGTCGCCGCTGTAATGGCGATACTTTTACCACTTATATGGCTTAAAAGATAATAATTGTTTTGGAGTGATAGCTCTGATGTCGTATTCGCGTTTGATAAAAATTACCTCATTATTGCTGTTCCTGTTATATAATCTTTTCCTCGTTTTTCTTCAAGAAACAAATATGCCTAAAAGGCAAAATGCTCTTTTCGAGTAGGGTCCTAATTCATAGGGCCATTTCAAACATCATTTGTTACAAAATTTTTACGGATGGAAAAATGCATGAAATATCCGACAAATACTGAAGTCATAGCAGTATTCTAGAAGCATTCTGCGTTTAATATAAGTCTTAAGTAGTATGAAAAAGAGATGTTTTTTGAATGTAATTCTTCCATTATTTTCATAATATTTCAGATAGGCGGTTGTTATGCTGTTAATAAATGATCTTAATTATTTCCATTAATAAGTATCTTTGAAACTAAGTAAAAGCAAAGAATCTTTCGCATATTGCATCAAATCTACCCACTATTTACTTATTTTGGATTTTTTTGCAGATGAAGCATTAAACGGATCTCCTAACAGTGATTGTTGCCAAAATGTTGTGGGATGTGAAGCGCTGGAGATGTTAGAAGAGGTCAGAGTAACGGATGAGCAATCGAAACCAACTGCAAAGATAACTAGACAATTCCGGAAGGTATGAGTTTTTTTCAGGAATTACAGTACATTAATAATTGGATATGAGCTGAACTTTTTCTTTTTCAGCGAAGTGCTAGGAGAAGAGGAGGGAATGGATTGTGCCCTCCACATCCACCGGAAGATGTGCCAGTTGTGGATTGGAGTGAACCAAGCGAAATCAAGCATATATTCCCGAAGACATATAACTACGTGGTAGATCGCATTGTTCATAAATTTATGATTCATTCCTTCCCTATCACAATAAGGAACGCTATGGGACAATGATGAAAGAATATCATAAAGAATTACACTGCTATCCTTTGAAAAAATTTTGGAAACGACCTAATTCAGTCACTTTAAGATTAATTTATCCGGCTAAGCTTTTTTTATGTAGTTCGGTAGGTTATATTTGAAGGATTTCAGAATGTCATTGCCATACTTTTTTCATCGAATAGATAGGAATGAATAGTGATAGAATTGCGCAAATATTGTTTGTGTTTGATAGTCATGAAACCTACAATAGTGCTGTTGTTCCTAGGTTTACGCTCAAGCGCGTTACAGTTCCCAGTACCTCAATTTGTCAAAGTGGAGAAAGGAATTTGATTTCTTCCTTGATAAATACAAATACTGGCGCAATCTCATCCAAAAGTAAGTTCTAAATAAGGTTAAATGAGGCGACTTAGTTTAATATCTTTAAAGTCGTCTTGTTAAGTCTAAACCGCCATATGTTATTAATTTGTCGACCATATCATTCAGATCTTTCTCAGATGTATTCGGCTTATTTTTTCCAGAAAGCAGCTTACTGACCATAAAGAAATCACCAAAGCGAAACAACTTGTAGGACAGCTGAGATGGTTGCTTGATCATTGCTGGGAAGGTGATGAAAGCAAACCTTTAGTACCAGAAATGTTGTGGAGAGCTCGAAAGGGTATGTTTTGCTTGTTGAAGTTTTGGGTCTGCTTTTAAAGGTTATAAGCAGTTGAATGGAAAGCTCGAAAGGATACTGATTTATATCTGTTTCAGAGGAAGCTCGAAGATGTGAACAATTACTGATCCGTAAGGAATATTACAAAAGAGAGGTATTGGTGAAGACAACTGTACCACCACTTTCTGGTCGTGTAAATGCCAGCATACATCTGAAGAAACACGATGACCACACTTCTTCACTTGAAGATGATACGGTGAAGCTTTCATCCACATTTGAGAGAGAAGCTATAGAACAAGTTGAAATTGATGACAGTGGTGGACTATCGAAATCGCCATTATCTAACAAATTAAATGAAGAAGAGGAAGAGGAAGATGACCCACCGAATTTTTGGAAAGAGCGTGATCAGATTATTAGGAAAAGAGCGTATGTTATTTTCTTTATTCAGGTGTGATATTAACACATTTGGACATTAGAAATATTGTTGAATGCAGCATTGTTTCGAGTTAGAAATACATTTCTTCCAATTATCGAAAATATATCTTTAGGCATCTCTTTTCACTCCAATTCTTGGTACGTCGTTGGGCAGATGTGCTAAAACAGCTGCAAACGCCATCAGGAATAGTGCGAACATCATGTTATCGTACTTTTATGCAAAAAAAGGTGGAACAGTACGCTCGAGATCTGATAGCTATGTATGAAGAGATCAAAGGTTCAGATAATTTCGACGAGCAAGTAATCCGTAAGATGATTTATTCTACTCTTAAATAATAAATCTTTTATCGTACTTTAATTCTTATGTGTTGAGCTTGTTTTTTTTTATATATATAAAAACTTTTATGCCCGAAGATGAAATGATCTTTTTCATTGGAAAATTAATTATACATCGAATTTCAAGTAATTTATCGCAATGTTTGTATTGGTGTACTATTAGTATTGGTCGAGAAGTCTTTTTTTATCACAATTTTTTTTGTCAAAGCTAATTAATCTCAAGTAATCAGCTGTATCTGTTAACATCGTTAACATCGTTTGGTAGTCCATGTTTAGGAATGTTACCATATCATTATTGGGACGTTCATGCAGTTAGTGTTGATTTTTCCAGCTAATATGATTATGTTTCATTTCGAGCAGAATACAACAAACTATTCAGTATAAACTACATCTTCATTTAGAAAAAAATTGCAACAGGAATATATAATTTTTTATTAATTGCAGATGTTCTTTTACGACGAGATGTGCTGCTTAAGGAGGATATGTGTGAAAATGGCCTAGAATCGCTCACCAACAATTGGGTTATTTTTGAATCGAAGTCACCCAAAGTTTTTAAAAAAAAAGTGGATAGGAGTTCTCGAGAATCATCAAACTCACCAGCGAAATTTTCATTTTCAAGCACTTCATCGACATTGCTGAAAGTGAGGGATTATCTGGATGATGATGTGAAGTGTGCTACACCTGCAATACGGAATTCCAAAGCAAAGCAAGTGACGTGTGACCCATCAGAAGTCACAAATACGACACAACTTGCTGCAACAAAAGACAATAGAACGAGCATGCCGAGTAGATCTGGTTTAACAATTGGTGCTGAAATTCCTCGACCTGTGGCGATTAAGCCATCTAACTTGACAGGTCAATTTACAGCCTATGTCAATTATTTTTGCCAGATAGATTGATGAACTGTGATTATTTATGCTAGTCTGCTTTCTAATTCTTTTGTAGATTAAATGATAAAGCTTCTTTATTCTTTTACTTTTTATTGTATCTTTTTTGAAGGTTTTTAATGGAAAATATGCAAAAAGCTTTTGCAGAAGATGAAAGAAATCGATTGGAATTGCAAGAAGTTGTAGCAGTAGAAGCGTTGTGGGCTGCATTTGCTAAAACAGAAACACCAAAATGCAAGAATTTCTGCTTTTTATTTCTAATATATGCAAAATTTTTTTTGCGAGAGTAGAGATGTTTAAAATCTGATGCAAAGAAAAAATTATTACTTTAACAGTTTTTTAGATCTCTTCTTTCAGTCAAAGATGATAAGCCAATATTGAATGCTATCGAAGCTGTTTTGAACTCATGTAGAAGTTATCGAGCAGTACTTGAAGTTCCGCTACCAAAAATGCTTGCAGACTTACGGCGTACCGCAAAATTCCGTAAGCTTTTCAACTATTGAAAATTTTATTAAGTTTTGTTTCAAAACGTAACACCATAGCACTGTTTTACATTTCATTATATTGACGACCACGTTCTATGATATATTTATATATATATAATAATGAGCAAAGCATTCAAATCTCTGTAGAAGCGAAATTTATCCAGCAAGTTATATCCATTTATATCATACGGAATCATGTGAATTTTCACCAAATCCAGGCCTACAGTAATTTTCAGGCAACATTAATGAATCAGTAGCGCTCTTACAAGCATTGATAATTCAGAGGCACGAAGCAAAAACAGGTAAGTATGTGGCTTTTCTAAGACATTTTGCGGATATTCATTTGCCAAAAAACTTCATGTATATTCATCTCTTTCTGAGATGAATATGCAGCAGTTGGGAAGCAAAATATATATTTTTGCTTCAGTCGCTCTTTGCTAATTGTGACAAAAATGAGTTTTGTTCTCGTCTTTTTATCTTCATATTCAGGAAGAAATTGAAAATGTGTATAGCGACTTTTAAAGTAGATACAAAAATGAGATGAATCCTTCTGGTTCATCATATACAGTATCAATCTTAATCATTTTCTCCTTTCTAATAGAGTAAAATTGCGATCATTTGACAAAGGCGATAAATAATACTTATTGGTCTGTTTATGTCATATCATTTCAATCTCTACATCACTGAATAAAGAGTCTTATTTTGATTTTATATGACTAAATTTGCTACAGTTTTTTCGCCGGAATATAACGAGAGAGAAGTAATCCTATTTAGGATTGCTGTTTTGTTCATTAGATTTTTGGATCTTCTGTAGTTGTCTCTCAGACTCTTCGTAATTTTGTCCTTCTGCTTATTTCATCCAAGCAAGACTAAGCCAATACGGTTGTAAATTATAAGAAATCTGTTTTTTATGGACTGATTTCAAAATGTGATACTTTGATATTATCCTCTTTACATCATTTGATTATATAAACAGAAGAATAGTTAGTATATGCATCTTATTGTTATCGCACTGAGCGATGTATACCCAGAATTTGTCAAAGAAGAAAGGTTGAGAATGATATCAAAGTACCGCATGTTGAAATTAGCAACTCTTTAGCAGAAACACAATTCCTAGAAGTGACCGATAATTTCAAATGATTTTTGTGAGCAACATAAGTATAGTTTATTTCTAAAGCGATGTATTAAAATATTGCTTCCATTTCATTCAGTATTCTTAATAACACAGATTGCGCAGAACGAGCAACAACGCTTAAATAAAATTAGCTACTTAAACAGATGTTAACATGTCAAATAAATCTTACATTTAGTGAAATTATTGTGTTAGTACAACGGTATTAAAATTAATTATTTAATCTTAACAATTAGTATTGGACGTTTGAGTAGTATTAAAAATCAAAGTATGGATTTTTTTTCTTCTTGGAAATTTTTATATAAATACATATTTAAAAAGGGAAGATTTTCAATTGAACAAAATATAATCTAAAGAAAGAATATCTGTTGTGCGACTATTCGCTACATTTCTTAAATGAATGACATACATACAAAATGAGTGATATACAGTCCTCTGAAGTGTGCTCTAAAGTTTAGTGCAACATGTCTATCAGTTTACATTACGAAATCTTATAAATTGGGAATTTCGTTTATTTTGTCCGACTTTAAACAGTTAACGTAAGCTTATAGTTTTTTCAGTTATTTAGCCTTTTGTGGTTTTGACATGTTCATTGTTCATAGATGATGATCATACTGAACAGTTTTAGGTCGTCGAGTTGATCTAACTCTTTTTGAAACTCCGGAAATTAGAAGACTTCGAGCACAGTTTGCTGCTTCAGTTGCAGCACATAATTCGAATCCTGCCGTTTCAGTGAGACCTGCAGAAATTGCTTCTCATATTTCATATTCAGCTGGGATAAGATCTTCGGCATCGAGCTCGACTGGCATAAAATCTTTGGAAGCAAGTTCATCTGGCGTAAAATCTTTAGAAAATAATATTAAGCAGGAATTGGACGAAACACCACCTAAAAAGAAACAAAAACAATTAAGTGAAGAAGTAATTGAATCTGATAAGGATGAATTGAAAAGAGAAACGAAATCGGTGAAAAGTGATGGTAATATCGAAATGTTAGCTACGAATCGCCCAAAACGTCATATTAAGGCACCGCAAAGGTAACCAGATCTTTCCCAAATTTCACTAAATAAATTTATTCTATCTTCTAAACGAGCATAGTAAGAAGTTGTCTTCTTTTTGCTTCTGCGTGGTATTTTAAAGATTTCAGCATATCCGATTTTTTTAATATAATAATGCATTCCTAAAGTTCTTCATTAATAAATCTCTTATAGATTTATATTCGATGACGAAGAAAAAGAAGAGGAAAAAAAGAAAAAAACAGTGACGCGGGAACGAGCAAAAACTGTCAAGGAAAATAGTCCGAAAGCAATAGAAAAACTGAATCAAATGTCGCAGTACAACAGTGTCCACAAAGAAAAGCATGAAAAAAATGTTGATTCGTCAGCATCATCAATGTAAGTTTAGAAAGTTTACATCGCAGAAATTTGAATGTTTATGCCGTTCTTTTGATGAAAACAGAAGTATACAAAAAATAATATTGACAAAACAAACGTTGGAATTTTAAGAACTGCATTCCTGCATATGTGAAATTAAAAAAAGCCAACCACTTTAGGGAGTTATCAAACATGGAAACAATTGTGGTAATCCCAGAAGATGATAGTATGGATCCGAATGACTGTAATTTCTGGTTCTTAAACACTGATGATGAAATGTGAGTTAAATTTATTTTTTATTCTGCTTTTGTGACACATTGTCAAACGGTAAAATTTTTAAAAGTAGCGTGATATTACTCTACTGTTAACGATAATTCATTTTCAATCCGCCAAAATTAACATATAGATTCATTTTTCCATTAATGAATCTATATGTTAGTTTTCATTTTCGCATGTAGTTTGATGCAGTATAGTTTGAGATGTTATATCGATATATCGTGCTCTTATTCACAGTATTAAGTAATATGCAGGTAATTAATAGCAGCGAAAAGTAGATACATATAAATTATTTGTAAATTGTCGAGGAAGATATATATCTAAAACATTTAAGCTCTTTAAAGTATGTCGTTTTCTTATTATTAGCAACTTGAAATAGAGGAGTACTACAAGCTGTTCTCTGATGTTCTCATTTTGAATAAAGATATTTTAATGTCTAGTTTCAGGTTTCTGGATCCCGATTTAGTTAACGTAAAAGTTGAGCACGAATTCAAATATGAACCTGATGGAATAGTGCATGACACGTTTCGATATATCGGCACGTGGAAAAATGGCACTGTTAAAGAAGTAAGCAGACGTGTATATGAACTTTGGACTAATCGCAAGGTTTGTTTTTAAGTCGCTAATGAATCTAAGTTTTTGTCTTTCAAATTAAATTTATAATTTTTATTGTATTTGTCATGAATTTTATATCTTCTAGATTGCTAAAGTAAGTGGACAAGCAACTACTGAAGAAAGCAAGAGCAAGGTAAGTGAAGTTTTTGAAATTTTTGTTTTTTTTTATTTCTTTATCGGATATCAAATTTTTGCCTGACGGTTATTGTAAGATTTGCCTTTTATAAAGTAGAAATTGTTAAGGAAACAGAAAGTACAACTGAACAACAGCGATCAATATCGCCACAAGTTCCACAACAAAAACAAGTATCATCCATCAATTTATTGACATATCCAGATAATAATAGCACTTCGAATGAACGAGTGATAAACTATAACGATGTGGCAAGCATTTATTCAAATGATACTATCAGTCGTTTATCGGGTACCGGACCATGTAGCTCACAGGATATTGCATTTGGTAGTAATTTAAGGGAACAGAATGAAGATGGAGATTGTGGTCCTTGGCGACAAGTGAGTGGTGAAATTTTTATCTCTTTTCATGTAAGCGTAGAGTAAAACTATTTGATACTTAAATGCACTGATTGTTGAATTAAGTTTTAAAGTGGATTCGAAATAAAGAATAATCCGATTCGCTGTCTGTGTGAAGTGAGGTTCTTTCCCGCTTTCCATTTTTCAAGGAAAAAGTTGTATTTTGTTAATCATTGCGTCAAAACCAATTTTGTGCTTGTCATTCAGAAAAAAGTTTGAGAAACATTATTGGATACAGGAAATATCTTTATGTTCGTAATAATTACCAAGCAGAAAGTCTATATACACAGCTCAGTTTTGAGAGAGAAGCTCGAGATTTAACTTTTTCTTACTTTATACCGCTTAAGAACTTCGAGCGTCGTAGTTTGACATTCTTTTCTGAATAAAATTGACATATTTCAGGTAGCATTTCGAAAAGAGACATCATTAGGTGGACCAGTAAAAATGGATAAACTAAAGACGCAGTATGATCATTTACTTATGATTTCGGAAAAGAAATATATGGGAAAATTGTTCTCAGAATGGATGTATGTTCCGGAAGGTGGTTTATTTGATGATAGGGTAAAACGTATAAAGCAGATTATTCAAGAACTGGAAGATATACTCAATCAGCCGGACTCAACATGGAGAGACTATTTCAACATGAAAAGTTTGTTCTGGTTCTACAGAGAATTGTTTTAATTTTTGAGTAAATCGAATTAAATTTATTAAAAAATAATTATTAATAGAAATTTCGTTATTTATTAATGATTTTTTAGAATATTTGCAAACAATGATTGACAACGTTATGATTGAATTCAGTGCGCTATCTGAACAAGGTTAGTAGCATATTTTACTAATCATAATGGCCGTTGGCAATATCTTTTAGAAAATGAAGCTCGAAGCGTATTGTGATAACATTCCATACGGAGATTTTATAAAATCGGGAAAAGTCTGTTAGTGAGAGATTTCAGTTATTTTTGGTCTCTTTACGATTTATTTTCAGTTCCATCAACTCATCTCATGCATATATCTGATGCTACGTTTTCATCCAGCAAAAGCACCATAAGTGATGCCGAGCGTGACAGTGCCAATGTTTTAACTAGACCAAATTCGAATTGAATAGTTCTGTGATTTGCTTTCTGAATAAAATATTCGATTGCCATTTTCTTTTTGAAAAAAGAGCTCTTATTTTCGTTAAATATGGGATCGGGGCGAGTCTTCTCCTTACTTTTGATTACCTTTCAATGAATTCATAACAATGGACTTCGCAGGTATTAAACAGTATGCTCCCTATTACCAGGAATCAAGCTAGATCTCGTTCTTGCGTTAGGTTCATAATTTCATGGATTTTTTATTTTTAGAGTTGTTAAATTCCAAAAAGAGAAACATACCTTAAACACTGGCTCAAGTTCTTTTTACTTCAGTACAACTTTCATTCTTGAGCTTAATGCAAGAAAAAATATATCTAGAATTTAAGCAATGCTCATATTTCAAAAACTTATTTCGGAAGTTTCACCTAACACTGCAAAATCTTTGTAGCTTCTACAGAATCAAGCTTTCTCAGCCACTTCCCATCTGTTTGTCTTATTGAATAGATTTCGGCCATCTGAGGAAGTTTATTCCGCTTGTGTATATTAATTTTTATATTATTGGATAGATTTTGGTCACCTAAGAAGTTTTTCTGTTGTATATATTAATCTTTGTTCTGCATCTATTCTTATATCTCTTTTGTGAAATATATTTTATTTGTTGTGCAAAAAACTTTCTTACTCTTTTTCCTTGTAAATAATTAAGAAAACTTAGTCTTCAGATTGGGCAAAATATCCGTATATTGACAACACTTATGCCAATATCTTTAACGTCTTTACTCATTTCTCACTTTGAACAATTTAGAACTGTAACTCTAGCAGCCTGCACGTTCATACATTGGTCCTAATTTGCAATGTAACTTGAAAAGACCAATGGGTTCCTAATTTCGGTAATGATTGCTAACAAAGACATTTTTTTGGAAATTCACAACCCATAATCTAAAGACAAAATCACCCTTTATCAAACGGTTTTCTTTTTCAAAAGGATACTGGGTTAGTAGACTTCCTGAAATAATTTAACTTCGATAGATACAAAGAATTTTGGTTCCTGTATTTACGTCACCACATTGATGAGCACCAATTATCAACAAATAAATGATAATTAGACGGGTCTGTGTAATTTCGCAATTCATATATACAATATGATATTCACAATTGATAAACTATTATTATTGAATTAAAACTAACATAACCAGCTCTCAAAAACTATGCTACGAATACTTGCGCTATATCGTCATGTTCATATGTTCTCCTTAGGAATGTGTCCGTGACTCGAATGCCGGAAATTGACTGAAAATTAAAAGTTACCATTAAATTAAAAAACAATAAGAAACATTATGATGAAGGATATGAATAGTGTTACTATGTGCTTAAAAGATTTGATGGAAATAAAAGTTGCTTTAAAAAAAAAATCACTACATTCCAAACGCGATAACTAAATTGATTCTTATTCTTGGGTGGATTTGAAATTGGAAACTGAGATCTTGAGCCTATTCCACTCAGGAGTTTTCTGCAGGTCAGTAATTGCTGAAGGTTGTTGCATGAATTGGTGGATCTCTGTTCTCATCGAGTGGAAATTCAGTTAAGACTGATATCATGGAAATAAATTCTTGATTCATGCTTTTTTTTTCAATCTTATAAAAAGCATTCATTGTTATAAAATACAACATTACAA
Source organism: Acanthocheilonema viteae (assembly GCA_900537255.1). Lineage (NCBI taxonomy): Eukaryota > Metazoa > Nematoda > Chromadorea > Rhabditida > Onchocercidae > Acanthocheilonema > Acanthocheilonema viteae. The sequence continues at coordinate 307 of UPTC01000674.1, read as the reverse complement.
AACAAGTTATGTCAAATATTCAGCGGCAGTGAATTTTCCGTATATTTATCATCATCAAATTTTATCCCTAATATTTTTTTGCATTGCTTACTATTTAAAATTTGGTTCAATAAACTGATAAAAAATACTTGTAATCCTGGAGTTAGCGGCAATAACTCTAGAGAAAAATCAGTCGTACTGTTTGGTGGCAATTGTCCCAACTCAACACCGCTAGTTGAACAAAACGCAATATTCGGTTGGAGTTTATCGTCTAAAGTTAGCATTAAATCCAGTGATCGTTCGCTGAAATTGTGATTCATCATTCCGT
>UPTC01000673.1:0-29917 GCA_900537255.1 Acanthocheilonema viteae | reverse complement strand
TACATGTAAAAAAATTTGGAAACAGTATATATTTATATTTACGATCATAGCAAATGTAGACTTGGTAAACAACATAGCTCGCCAGCGAGCTTTATCAATCAGTAGCCCTCCTAGTAGATATTTATGAATTGCATATAATGTATCTGCTGCATGCGATGCAATACTTCCCGTGTCATACTGTTCCTTGCAGTCGTTTTCATAGTAGATAGATCTTCCTGAATAATCGATCGTCTAGAATTGATCAGCTTTTCACTGATTAGTTTCGTCATCAAAAAAGAAAAGTTTATAGTTTATCCTTGTCACGCTCATACGTCAACAGAGGTATTTTCAACTTGAACTTCATTCTTTGATCATAGAGAACAGAACTAAAGTTGATCTTGAACTTCATCTCTGGTTCTCTTATCGTGTTCATTTAGCATATGTTATTCATTTCATGGTTACATTTTGTGTTTTTAAGTATTTTTAAGTTAAAATTGCTATAATTAGCTTCAACATAAAAGTTAAAATTGCTATAATTAACTTCAACAAAATACTTCTAACCTCCATTTCTCTTATTTCGTTGAATTTGTGTGGGATATTTACATTTGAGTTTTGAGAAGTTTAGCTGTTAGAGTTCTTGCAGTTTTAACTTTTATGAAAATTTGGACTCGAATATAGGTTTGTAAGATGAATTCATCCGTCTTGTAGACTTTCTTAGCTAAATGATTTTCCTTACTGTATAAATCTTAGCTTCTGCCAGTACGTGACTCTCATCATTTGTTCTTTTCTAGGTGTCCTTGATGATTTATTTTAGATATTTCATATTTCAGTTCATTACTATTTGTACTGTGTTTCCAGTCGATATATTTTTTTTCTCGAAAAAGAAATGTTTACAGATGAATCGATAGGAAAAAAGTACAGTGACTGTATTACATGATAAGATTAACCTCTGAGAGTTAAATATGGCTTTTATTGTGTTAGAAACGGTCTTATATCGACTTGTTCTTCCGACAGCTTTACTTATTGGTTTGTTTTGAAATTACATGATAATTTCATTTTAATTTGATTTTGAAGCGGCTAGTTATATTATTCTTTAAAATAGTTAAACGGTTTCATTGATTTATTCATTTCATAACAATTATTTCAGATGACCTGAATTACTGCTTATTAGTTAATCTTTTTGTGTTATTTCCAGGTGCACTAATTCGACCAAGCTTTATTTCCATCGTTTACGTTATTTTCGCCCTAATTGGTCCACTTTTGGGTTCAACAGCATCATCGGTGCCAATTCAACGGACGCTTCGTATTTACTTAATTGTCGTTCTGTTTACAGCATTTCTTGCCTCCGTCATCCAATTGAGCTATCAGATTTATGAATCTTTTTATCAACCAAATATTGATGAATACACGAAAACATGCAATACATCAGTTTTGAACTTTTGGTTGCGACAAATTGGTTTAATTAGGTATATATTGATTAGTTGATTAGTCACCGAACTTCCAGTCATATGGGCAGATAAGGCATCTTATTTACTAGCCATACTCATGAGTGATGTTAACGTTTGTTCCCAGATAATGTTGTTTGCGGCTAAACCGCATTTAATATTCCATTACTCTGTTAGTATATGTTTTGACACAAAATAAAATTCTGTACTCATACTGACGCTAGATAGTAGTTCTGAAGAGGACCACCAAAATGGTAGACTTTTATGAATCTTAATGAGTGAATTAGGTATCTCATGAACTTAATGCAATAAAAAAATGTTTAACAGATCTTGCTCGTTACGTGGGCATATAAGTTTTACTGACTGATTAGAATCAGACTAATTATGCATGTATATTATCTTTTTAATGTTGGCTGAATTATGTCTGTGTGGATTAAAGGACGCCAATGGTGGTTTTAATAACTGGATGAGTATCTTCTTTATGGAATGGTTTACATTAAGAAGTTAGAAGCGTCCTATGTACTAAATAGTATAGAAAACTTTGATTATAAGGAAAGTTTCATGTTTAATGAATTTGAAATGACAATTCGTACCTTTTCAGAATCAAACGTTATTCTGGCTTCAACACAATACGTGTAGTTTTTCCTGAATTACTGGCACTCACAGTTTCTCTTGTGACTACTATCTGTTGCTTTCTCATTAATCGAAGTAATGATTCTAGAAGCACTCATAGTACCGCTAATGTGCTACCAGTACGAGAAAGCTCAGGGTAATACTTCTGCTTTGCTTTTTCACATCATTTTGATGTATCTATCGCACATTGTTAAGATTTTTTTTTTGTTCTTTGTTTTAGCATTATTGAACCTGAAAAAAGAAGCATCACTGAGGCAATGATATTGTCTCTGAAAAAACTTTCGGACGTTGCAGTAATCTTGGCTCTTGGCTTAGTCAGCATTTTTCAGGTAACTGAAATGCATTAAAAGCTTAGTAATCTAATTTTAATTTTGAATCGAATTTTAATCAAGTGGAAATTTAAATTTATGTTCGAAATTAGAAGGAAATTATTAATTTCAATATTTTTGTTGAAATTGACCGATTTATTGATTATTTTTCAGCCGTGTATTCTCAGCTTTGTATATTTCATTACATTCCTCTTTGTCGCAACATGGTGGGCATTGTGCAAACCTCTTCAACGACATGTTTTCAATACTATAAAACGTCTAATCATCAGATGTTGCGCACTGCATTTCCTCTTGCTTTATATGTATCAAATACCATTCTTTCAAACCATCATACCTGGGCAGTCATTTTTTGCTCGGTATAACTTTTATATGATCCCTACCAAATCAAGTTTATTCGTTGACTGCATAAATTTCATCTTCTGTGGTGGCAACTTATTTTCTGATTATTTAACCCGCTAATGTAGATTAAAAAAAAACTTCGCTACGACACAGATCACAAACTGGGATGAGGTAATGATTAGTGCCTCAGACTGTATTTTTCTTTAATGAAATGGTTAGCTAAAGTACAGCATCAATTTACCTCGAAGTTTTTAAGTACCCTTGAATATATTTTTCGATTTAAGTTTTTCAGTTTCTGTTTTTTACAGTTTGGTTGGTTTTGTTCCTGTTTTATACACGAATTGCAACGCGTGGTGGTCATTGAGTGTCATTTCACTTGACTATTGGACAGCACTTGCCAATATAATAGCTGTACTAGTTCTATATCACCTTTTGATTATGCAGTATAGTTTTACAAGATATGGAATTCATCGTAATTATAAGGCTTGTGAAAGCACTGGAAGTAGCATACATGAGGAGGTAAGAGCTCTTTCTACCCGTTTTATTCATAGTTTTCTCAGCAGTGCTCAATAACTATTTATATATTTTTATTTATTTGTTTTTTTCTAATTTTTTTAAATCTTTCATTGATTTTTTCATTAATTTTCTTTACTGATTTTTTTACTGGTTGAGTGTCATTGACTTTTTAATTATAAAATATGTTGTCTTCATTTTTGTTGTGTTTTGCGATGCTGTTCATTCTCTTTGTTTCCATTTGAAGATAAGTGTTAAACGTTGATAGAACTGTGAAAGGGTTTGAATTTGAGAATTTATGATAGTTATTTTTTGTCTACTTCCGGATATGTTTTTCTTAAACCGTCACATATTTTCGAATCACTTTGTAGAACGTGGTCATGCCACGGTACAGATCATTTCAAGGGGCAGGTGATGATGATGTGGATAATGAAAGAACCAAAGTGCGGCTTGATGAAAAGAGGAATGCCGTGGGGGAAAAATGGTGTGATGACTCGGTAACCCGTAATATACAACTGATTGTTTCAGTTCAGAATTTCAAAGTTATTTCCACTTAATATGTGCTTTTGTTCGCCTAAACATCCCTTTGATCTGTCTTTGACTTACACATTTTCCTTTCTTTTTCAATATGTATATTGCTTGTTGGATTTGATTTCTTCCTTATTTTGATCATTTGCGGGTGCATGGTTAAATGTTTCTTTGAGAAATGAATCTTCTTTGCTAACTTTTATTCTGTCAAATTATATTTGAGTCTTCTTTGCTAGCTTCCATTTTGTCAAATTATATTTTGTATTTCAAATCCAAATTTCCGCTTACATTACACCAAACAAAGTTTTTCTGTTGCAGCTCCTTGCAAATGATGCCAGTTCTCACAATCTGGGAAATCTGTCACCTCATCAGACTAACCCATCTTCTACTGATCACCATGAGATGGCTACCGTTTTTATTGGTAATTTATTATCTTCTATTTTTATATTTGCTTTACCTTAATTTTATCCAAATCATATCTCAAAAATATAAGTAAATTTTCTCAACTTAAAAATTTTTCCCCAATCAATATTTGATATAAAATTCCGAATTAAACTGAAGTCAAATTTTCCAGGACAAGGAGAGCGTGAGGCAGTAATATCTCAAGGATTCACTGTTGCACTTACTTTTATTTCCCATCACCTCCATATTTTTGCCTTAATAGCTATGACGGTTATGTTTAATTCCAACTCTTTTTCTGTGACAGTAATGATTACCATCTATTTTTTATTGAATTTTATTCATTTTTTGTTTTGGAGTTGCTATTAAAATTATCTTCATTATGATTCAGTATTCATTTTAATATCAGATCGATTATTATTTGGTCATGCAGTTTAAACCTCTGGAAGCTTTTTTACTGGATATAATGGCAAAAACGATCACGAAGCTTTGTAGTGCAATCCTTGATTGAAAGATTATGAGAAACTGCTTTGTTCATATCGTCCAAAGTCTGGAATATTCATTTCATAATGTCGCTGCTAAATTATTTCAGTTTTGGGCTCTTCTCTATCACTCAGTATTTGGTCTCATATTTTTAGTAGAAAGTTGTATTATTTTGGTTTTCAAGAGCACACGTGCTATGGCACTTCGAGCATCACCATCACTCATTGCATATGTTGAAGTTTGTATTTTTTTTTTTGTGACAGGATTTAAATAATTTTTGTTACCGTTAACATTACATTAATATTTGTTTTAAATAAAGTCTGAGAATTAAGTCTCTTTCAGGAACTGTTATCTTAAGCGCTCCATTATAACTTTATGAATAGTTTCAATATGATTTAAGAATGAAAGTTCGATATGATCTGAGCATTTCATTCATCCATTTCTAAATATTTAATACATCTTGGTTTTAGTTCTTACTTATTGCACAATATGTATGCAGTATGGATATCAAACATGAATTGCCTCAGTCAAGTTATTTGAAACTTGCTGGTTTCATTTTTGCGCCCAGTCGAACTGCAGCATTCATTACTCTTCTCACGAAGGTTTGCTGTTTGCTTGTCTAGTGATAGGGTGTTTTGCATACCCTTCAGTTTAAAAAACTTTACCAAAAAAGTTGATTTTCTTTGAATTCTATTTAAAAGGACATCAACAGTTTGTCAGAAATGATGAAATAAATTAGTAACCGTTTGTGATTGATTGCGTCTGGCAAAAAACAGGAGAGTGGAGCAATGTTGAATCATTGAACCGTTGAAAGGAATTGATTGTATATATTCCTGTACGGTAAATACAAAAATCAATATATAAAGAAATGACAAATGTCTGCAAGGAAGAAGTTCATAGAAGAACGTGGAGAGGGGAGTGGAAGAGGTCGCTAGAAGTGCTAGAATAGCGGAGGAAAGGCTGTTCATTGATGATTCAATTGCTTTTTGATTTACTAACATTTTTCTGTATGTAAATTAGCTTGAAACATAGAAGCTGAGTTTTCAATGTACTAGGACTTGTAGTCGATCTTTTTTAGATTATTCTAGAGGAGAAGAGACAAAGTTGGCGAGAGAGATGAAAAAAAAAAATTTTTACTTTTGTAGGAAAACGGGTGAAATCTAACATCGGTCAAAATAGTTCACGCTGATTTATACGTGGCAGATTTAGAAATTTTTTCAACTTGTTTTCTCTTAAACTTCAGGGGCCTTTCCAAAACACATAATTTTTTGTTTATATAATTTTAGCTTCCACAATCGCTTTTACGTCCAGCCCGACTATCGATAATGAATTATTGTTTAATGAATAATGCTTGAGACGCATGATAGTTGAATGTACTCCAGTACGCTGTGATCTAGTTCCTGACCACATTTTCTTTCCCCTGACGACAGATGGAGACTTGACGGAGTATCAAAAAAATCAAAACCATATAAATCAAATCTTATTATATTATATTATGTTGATGAGATTTTGACAATTTTAAATAGTTATGGATTTGGAAGCTAAAAGTTATCATTTTAAAAGTTGCTCCCTTTTTCTTTGTTTTTCTTCAAATATATGTTTTTCCTATTATATTTTACTATTCGGAGATAGTTCAGGGGATGTTTTGGAGATGTTTTGAATAGTTTATCCATTTCAGGGTTTATTAAGTCTACCGTTGTTTGCACTACTTCGGCTACATCGTGAGAAATACAGCTGTTCAGCCAGAGCTGATGAACAAAAGCGAATATGTGGTATTTATTCAACAGCTGGTCCCATCGGCATATCTGGTAATAAGACAGTATCATCTCAAGTAAGTTTAGATGGTTTAATTGTATCTTAACTGTCATTATTTGCAGATCATTAGTAGCTCTTTTGAATAATTTGAACACGTATTTGGGAGATTTTGGTGATGAATGTGAAATAGTTTTAAAAAGTTTTTCTAGATTGTCTTCTAACTTGATCCTTTCTGCAACAGTGTTGGGGTGTCTCTCTATACTGGTGCTTGTTTTTGACGCTCTGCATCTTTTACACTTTGATTTTTTACATTTAGTCTATCGGTTTATCTGCTGATTTCAATAAAAACTTGTATTAAGGCTTTTCCTCTTTGAGAGCTGTTTTGCAATTTTCAGGTATAATTTAAGAATCTAAAAATGAAGGTTGTTTACTAAACTTAATAATTTGATTAATCGTCTGTTTGCGAAGGATAGTGTGGTTGATTGTTGACTTGTTCCAGAGTGTATCAACGGGTGTTAGAGTCGTTGCGAAATACTGGATTTTTGTTGTCAGTTTTGTTTTGCTCGTTATTTCAATCCATTCACCGCCGGTTCTGTATACTGTTGGTTTTTTCATATCATTCAGTGTGCTAATTGTCCTGCTACTGGTACGTTTCTCTTTCTCTCTCTTTTAACAATTGAATTTTGATATCATTAATTCAAATTTCATTCCCTTGATGTTCAAAGTTCTGGTTTTTTCAATTCAGAAAGTAAATATTACTACCGTTTACTTTCGACTAATCTTTTTGTTTAAAAAGAAATTTCGTCTCAATTGCACAATCAAGAGGAATATGTGCATTTAGATACTGTTAAGTGATTCAGTGTTTAGTAAGAGAGTTGAACGCAATATATTCATATTTTTAAACGTTTTTTTTCGTAGCTGTCGCCACTTTGTGATAGATTACTGCAGTTCGAATTAAGTATTCATTTTATTGAAAGTGAATATTTTGGTGTAATTTCCTGAAATAAATTAAAATGATAAAATAAAGGCTTTTAAGCGGCACAAAGCAATGTAAATCATGCGCTGTCTTGCACATGCATGAAAATATGAAAATAGTGGTGTCTCACTGTAACATTGTTTAACGTGTAGTTTATTGCTGACTTAATAATATTGAGTTTCAAATTTTTAATATTAGTGCTTAATAATCCACATCTGAAATATCCTATATTAATTTAACTGTGCAGATAGAAAACGAAGTCTAATGTTTCTTGATCCAGTTAGTTCAGTTTGTTTTAATTTTTCTGGAAAACAACTCTTGAAGGAACTTTCATTATGCACTTTTTAATTTGAATTACTTAGAAACTAGTCAACTGAATATATTTTGACATAAAATGCGTGATTTTTTTTTCAGTCTTCTTTTGGTTGTCTACGGCGTTTTTTGTATAGTTATTTTACATTTCTGGCTATATATTCATCAGCTGTAATAATAATCCTATATTGTTATCAATTCCCAGCAATACCGTCGATCTGGCAGAACGCGACAGGACTTAGTGATGATTGGAATCACGATATAGGCTTAGTCAATTACAGGCAAGAAGGAGATAAAGAGTAAGGATTTCTTTGCATCTGATTCTTAGTTTCAAATTCGTTGTTTGTGTGTTCATTTGAAATTTGGTTCTGAAACTGAAATTGGTCTAATTAATCATTTGATTTTATTAATCTCATATCATTTAGTTGTTATTTCGCGGCTTTACTAGTATCTGTATACAACGGTATTCAAGCACTCATTTCTAGATCTTTGGCAATTCACTTGATTGGATCACTTTCACTTTTCCTAGTGATCATAATGCATTTGAAATTCTTTAATAATCTGTGGTGTTCTTTCGTTACGCCTATTTCGAATGCCATTGATAATGACGTAACTGAAGGGACTTTTGATGGTAAGTTTTGATATTGGCTTAATTTATATAGATTTCTCTGTGTCGTAGTATTATTGTTTTAACAGTCATTCTCAGAATAAGTCAAATGCGCATAAAAATTTAAAGGTTGTTTTTTCGCGGAAACTTCTTTTCCGGAAATGATCCTCAACTTTTATTCTATGATAAGCCAAATGTTACGATACTGATTAATCTAAATTTGACTATCCATTCTTTCAAACTTCAAGGAAGTTACAATAAAGCTATTTCAAATTTGGGTAAACCGTTGGTGCAAACATCCCAGCGCCACACTTCCGGTTTTCTTCGGATGCTAATAATTTCTCATTATTTTGTCGAGTTTCTAGAATTTAAATTTAATAATATTAAAATTCCTCAATTTTATTTTTAAATTGAATTTACGATCATTTTTTATATTTTAAGTTGTGCAGTACTTTCTTCCTTTTTTGGTCCATCTACATTTCTCATAATTTTATGATGTATCTTCTAGAAATTAGTTCGTCAAATTTTCATAGTTCGAATTTTCAAAATTTGTGTCGTGTCGATTTATCCAAACTTTCTCTTACATATTATCGAATTTATAAGGCAGTTATCGTCAATCAGGAAGACATTGTGGTATTTGTAAAAGAAATTACACATAAAATATGCAGAACAATCTTTTTTCTACTTCATCAATTTTACCGTACAATCTTACTCTATGATGAAAGGAATTATTTATTTTCATTTTCTTTTTAGTATTCTTGCTGTTTTACACTTTTTGAAATGGTTTGCTACTAATAATTAACTGTTTAAATGTCAGTGTGGAAGTAGTAGACTATGAAAGTGCGTAAAAATAAAGATTGGCTTACTTTTCATTCTTGAAAATAGTTCACAATTAACGGATTAGTTGAAGTTAGTCTTTAGAGTTGGTTCCATGTAATAAGTAGTGGACATTGATGACCTCTTGGGTTAAAGTTTTTATTTTAAATTCTTGGCGATGGAGTTGAACACTTTGCTTTCCTTTTAATTTATTGTTTTGAAGAATTTATTGTAATTTTCGATTTTTCTACTTCAAGTTTTTGTGCTACAATTTTCGTTAATTTTATGCCGATATAATTTCATCGTCAAATTATGACATGTTCTGCTGTATGATTAAATATTCTGATGTTTATTTCAATTTTTCAATAATCGTCTAAGGTTTATTCAAGCGTATGGATACTGTAGTAATTAATGCGTTTGTTGTTGTGTAACTTGATCATAATTTGCTGCAATTTCTCCCAAAAAATCCTAGCAGTTGAACATGCAAATTTGAATGACCATAAATCTGTGTTGTGCGTGAATTGCGTGAGATTTTGTATGAAATTTTTCTGTATTCAGTGTGTACACCACATGTAGCTCTCAGGTCACTTTCTCTTTATAGAGATATGTTATCACTGGTGAATCTTACTTTCTAAGTGTATCCATTGTGTCTTTCTTCACTGTTTGTTTCTAAAATTTAAAGTTTCTTTAAAGACTTTTAAAAACTGGGGTTGAAATGTATTTTGTTGTATATGAGTTATTTCTCTAGATATAGAATTTTCAAAAATTTGCAGTGAATCTTGAAAGTTTTTGAGACCTTCAATATCTGAAGTTCACTTTTCGTGTATGTAGATTATTTATTTAATTGCAGAACAGCGGAATTTTTATGCCAAAATAAAACATATCGTAGACTGTGTGGTGGAAGCGTTATGGAACATTGCAGAGGTTCATGTGGCCAAACTTGTCATGTTCATCTTAGTTATTGTTGCTGTTAACGATGTAAATTTATTTTTATTTAGAGTCTATCGGATTTATCACCTAAAAGTTACAAATAACTGTAGATTACAGATATGATTTTCGCCCTGTTAATTTTGGTGAAGCGGATTTTGGTTACTTTACTTTTGCTACTGATGGAAGCTACTCTCATAACGAGATTTTTTTGCCTAATAGTGATTGTTGGGTAGAAAATTCTTTTTATGCTGCACATTTGAATTTTTAATGCTTATACAATGTTTTCAGATATTGAACCTCTACATTTCGTTTATAGTTTACACTTTTGCAGATATGCGCCCTCAATTTAACATTAATTATTTTAACTAGTATTGCTGTTTGTGTTCCGGCAATCTCATCAACTCTGTCTTTGTTGTTATGTTTATTCATATCAGTATTTATCACGATTAGAATGGTTTTTCAGGTTGATTTCTTATTTTGCTCGAATATTTTTCATATTTGCAGAATACATTGATATGTTTATGTAAGATGCATGTCTTATTTCAAAGAAATGCTAATGTGGCTAAACTTGCAGATGCATTTTGTGGTGGAAAAACCATTACCTCTATATTCGAAAGAATTGATATGCAATTCGTCTGAATACACTCTGGGTGCAGCGGTATATTGGCTTGGTTTTCGGAAAGTACCGGTCATTGGAAATTACGTTAGTGTGAGTAGAAATTTTGCTAAACTTCATGTAATCGTGAATTGTAATTTAAATTATGTAGTTTGCGTGCTCACCAGATTTTGCACGTTTTTCATCATTTCTTTTGCAGGGTTTAATCGTTGCCTTATTAGCACTAGCATTACAAGCAGTTGTTATCTATCGCCAGCAACATAAACGTTTGTTATGCAGAGCAACTGCTCCACCTCGTGGACTAGTGTTTCCAGAAGCAAATCCCAAAAAATGGGATACTAATCTAATTGATATGATCAAGTTTTTCTTCAATTATGGATTCTATAAATTCGGTTTGGAGGTACTTGCTTTATTTCGGCAAATTTTCTATTATTAGTTCATATGAACTTGCGTTCTATCTATACGCATATATATATATATATATGTATAGATATAACTCCAGTTTTGTAATATATTACCCTGGTTTCTTAGTTCAATAAACTTATCTTTCTGTAACTACTTAGTAAGGGATCTTACGCTTCGATGAAGTAAGTGTTTATAGCATTAAAAAAATTGACTAAATGCATAGTGATAGATCGAAGTTAACAATGATTCTGCTATTGGAGTGAAAATAATAAGTTATAATGAAATGTGTGGGATTGTGTACTGCATTGTGAATATTTTCCTCAGATATTGGCACCTTCTGACCGATCCAGTAGATTATCCTTTGTTAACTGTAGCACTTCTTTCAGGAAGGGTTGAAGTATCAGTAAGGTGACTTCTTTTAAAAGTTTTTTCTTTGCGAAATTCAGTAGTAAGATTTAAAAAATTGAAGTTGTCAATGATGATGATGGTTGTGGTGGCATGGATACGAATGGATTTGCTAGCAACTTTTCTTCTTATTTGGTTAATGGTCTTCGTATTCAGCTGTCGTGTAACTTGTCGTTGCTTATGGCCTGTATTCCTTCTTTATCTTGCCGTCCTATTTCCGTTACAGTACGCCTTCTATGTTGGTTTACCACCATCCCTCTGTTTTGGTATGTATTTCCGTTACTTTCTTGAAATTTGAAATATTGAAAAAAATTTTAGCTTTTTAATATATTTCTTAGTTTTAATTTTATGCCTTTAGTTGGTTTTGGTTTTCACTCTGTTTTCTTTTTTGTTTTTTAATATTGATTTCTTTATTTTGTTACTTATTCTTAACTTCATCTTTCCACACTCGAAATTTGTCGGGGAAATTTTGAAATATGAAAATAGTGATATATTTTTGCTTCCTATTTAAGGACTTTGTAGATTATCCATGGAGCCGGTGGTTATCGAATTCGCTACAAAATGACAATTTGATATTTTGGTTGGATTTGGCTAGTTATCGCTTTAATTTAGATGTAGGGAAGTCGATCGCCGACTTCCTTCTCCTGTTGATGGTTGCTTGTCAAGTGAATATTATTCGTATTTATTCTCGAATTTTCAAAAGTCCTATGTTTGATTTTTATTGTTTTACCTATTTCAGGAGTACGCTTTTCGAAGTGAATGTAGCTCACCAGCAGGTGACAATGATTCCATTTACGCTAATAGCAAATGCTATGATCTGAAGCAGGACAATCCAACATATGATTTTATTGCGCAACAGCAGTCAGTATTCTGTTTCAGAAACTTTTTTTTTAATTTCTTATAATTTGATGCATTATTTATGTTGAAACTTTTTCCAGGAGTTGTGTTGACTTCTTGAAAATAATTGTCTTCATGTATGGACACTGGATAACTATTGTAATGGTATTAGTGGCTGGTCTGGGTGGTGTGTCTTTATTCGCCCTTGGTTATATTATTTTGGCGTTTTGGATACTCTGGCAAGGAACAAGCTTGTATGTTACACCAGATTATGGCAAGACTCTCAAACGATGGAACTTACTTCTGTACTATACAGTATTTGTCATGTTCTGTAAAGTTGCTTTACAGGTAATTTTTTCTGAATTTCATGATATATTCCGGGTTCTACCAAAATCACTTGGAATTTAAGATATGACAACACATCAAGCAGAGCCAAGCTAATACCTTCATATTCTACTCCGTATTCTAATACTCACACTTATTTTATGTAGTTTTTTTCTTCTGGATACCAGTTTAATGGTGCTCAAGTCAGCAAGGAATAAAGCATGTATCTTGACGAATCTTACTTTTACTTTTCCATGTGATTCGGGTATTCTATATAATGCTCATTAGATTTAGAATTCGTTTTTCTTTGTGTTGTTAAAGAACAATCAGAATTATTTTCTTTCATTATCACTCTTAATTCTCTATTTTTTAATTTTACGTATAAGATTAAGGTTTGATGCTATTTTCCCAGAAACTGGTATTGCATCTGCTTATGATATGATTTATGTGATCAGATCTTAATGCGTACATATTGGCTGAAATAGGGTTTTCTGTTGATTTCTAGATTGAAACCTTCAATCTTTTCATTAATCCTGAATATATATGCTGATATTTTGTTCTGCTATAAGAGCTTTTTACTTTTACATTTTTGAAAAGTTCTGTAGTCCCATCATCATCGCAATCCCATCACTTTTTGTCTTTTAAATGAATGACATCATACCTAACTGTGTGCAGTAATGGATTATCTATAAATAGGGCAAATAGATTCTTGTAGAATTTGAAATTTCTTTTATATGCAGAAAGAATCATAAGTCTACATGCCGTTGGAACGATGTCAATCTTCTGGTTTTAGGGTCATCATGTGAAAGTGCATTAAAGCAGTGCTCTCCTGGCCTTTCAATTATGGTATATTTAAGCTACCATTAACTTCTTTCTGTATTGGACATCTTTGAGTTAATTGTTGTGTCTGAAAGTTCAGGATCTTTACGCTGTAAAGCAATTTATAAATAAAATGATGGTCTTCTCACAATACAACGACACTCTTAATTTGTAGGCGCTTATAGAAAAGCTGAATTATGTCCGTATGAAATTTGGATTTGACAGGAAATTCTTAACCATTGCATACCAAAATGCTATCCAATCCAAGAAACGCATAGAATCTAAAAATGGTTTTTTGTTTAAATGTTGTAACTTATCTCTGGTATCCGACGTTCAAACCTTGCCGATGAGGTGTCGCTAACTTCCAGACCTGTTGTGGCATGCTTGATCGAACAGAAGTGTGTTGCAACTGACGTCTCCATTCGCCCTATTATCATATGTTGAGATTGATTTCTATTGAACATTTCTGAACATATTTGGAAATTTCGTTCTTTATTAAAAACTTTAAAACAATCAATACATTATTTTTTATAAATTTTCTAAAACTACACGAGTTTCAGATTTTCGCATGTGCTTTTGTCCATATGCTAATAGAAACAAATCTTTGTCCCATCCGCCAGCTATTCAGCATTGTTTGTGTAAGCATAATCCCTGGCAGAATTAACAATTATTACTTACCCAGGGAACGTAAGTTATTTAATTCAGATTTGTGAGTTTTAAAAATAAACTGATTTTTGCTGAAGTGCATTATTTTCTTTTAGAACAAGAATTCGACAGAGAATGTGCGGTGCAAAAATCGGAAACACAAATAGGTTTTGACATGGTTGCGTTTGGCTTATTAGTGTTACAACTCCGGATCTTTAACTCATGGTATTTCCAACATTGTGTGGTTGAATACCGATCTGAAGCCGTGCTAATGAATCGGTATTGTATGATTTTCCAACATCATGGAACATTTAGAAATATACGCTAAAACATCTCAGAATGTTTAAATTAAATGATTTAAATGAATCTTTTTCCAGTTGGTTAAACTTTTTCCTTTTCAGTGGATCGGTTCTTCAAGATCAACTTATTGAAAGAGAAATGACAGAACAAAACAAGCAGCAAGAGAAGAAATTCATAAAAATTAAAATGCGTACGGAACAAATTCGTAAAGATTATGAAAAACGTCTAAGCAAAGCTGGCGCTTTTATACCACAAACATATGGACAAGGTATTTTATTTTTTCTGGAGTTTGCTTAAAAGATCCTTATAATTTTTGAATTCGCGAATCAAAATCATTTATTGAAAGAATTCAACAATAGACGACAGAATCTCTATCTTTTTTTATTAAATTTTTTTTGTTTTCGAGGACTTGAATTGTTTTTCTAGGAGCAACTTCGAATTTTAATAAATACTAATTTTATAATTTTTAAGCACCGTTTGCATTTAATGTTTTTGCAAAGTTTCCAATTTAAGTCTCAGTCTTCTGTCCTTTTTCTTCTCGTCTTTGGATGTCGGTTTTTGATTGCTGTTTTGTCCTCATTTTTTTCTTGTTTTTGGAATTCGAGTATCGAATTTTCAATTTCACTGATTCATCGCTGTCCATATATTTGTTCATCAGCGTTATAACTTTTAGAGTTGAATAAAACCATATTTTATTTACTAGAAGTTTTAAGGGCAGCATAAAAATTTGAGAGAACTTCAGTCAGTAATTTTGGATTTTTGCAGTTCTATTTACTTTCGCTATTTCTTATTCGTTTTAAGCTCAGCAATGTTACAAACTTTGTAAATGCAATTGTATCGAAAAGGCATTTGATACATCATGATATGAATATACTTTTTATTAGAATACTGATTTTAATGCTTGAATAGTATTTCATATTGTATCTTTCTACTAGTATTTCGTCCTTTACAAATTCATTGTTATTGTGTTTGGTGTGTCCAGGAACTGAGGCGCATTATTCGAACAATCCTAATCCTTGGTATAGGCTGAGCGATGCGCGTGAACGTTCTGACTACCGAATGAGTGGTTTGTTTTGAAAAAATCCCTCTGCAAACGTTGCTTGGCCTTTTTGTTTTCATAATCATGCTTCTAACAGCGTACCCTCTTTATCTAACATTCATACATGTTAACTTATCTAACAGTTTAATTTGACTACAATTTTTTGAACCAACATATCTGTTAAACGTTATTCTCGGAGCATTTGCTGGACCTTTCTCTTATTTTTAACATTTTTTGTCAGTGTTACACTCTTGCTGTTAAGCATTTTGTTAATATTTGGGTTTTTTTTGACATGAGGAGGGGATGAAAATACCATCTCGGAATCAACAAAAATCTTGACAAAATGATTACTTTCAAAATCCACTTGGATACCTCGCACAAAGCGATGAATGTAGCAAAAATTCTTGTTTCATATTTTTAGCCAAAAGAGCCGGTGATTATTATATGTTCGAATATGACCCATCAGAAGATGCATTGGATGAATCAGTGGAAACGTTTGTTCCAGAAGTGACACCAGGCGCTAGTGATTTTAACAAATTGGATCCTGCTCAGGTTAATTTATGTGCATTGAACCTTATCTGTTAGAAATTGACAAATTTGCAGACCTGAACAGACACACATTTTGATACAAATTGTTCTTTTCACATTTTTGAACTCACTAACATGGTAATTTTAGCTGATGCACACAGCTATGCAACATGATCTTGATTTGGCCCAAACTTTGGATGCTGTTTATTCGGCTGAGCGAATTGAAACTGATGAAGAAAAGCGTATGATCAAAGCTGTTTCGGACGAAAGGAAATCACCCAAGCAAGAAGCAGCAGTGACAGAATTATCAGGTGGTGAAGAACCAAAGTCTGGTATGCTCTCTCGTTAATTTCTAATTGTCGATAGCAAAAATAGATCTCCAACAATCAAAGTTTTTAATGTCCCCTGAAGTTCACCTTGTAAATCTTTTTCCGTTGTGGTCACTCTTATGTTAACATAGAATTTTTTTCTATCCTATCCGTTTCAATAACTTAACTTTGTTTTGGAAAACTTCATATTTTGAATTGCTTTGTACTGCATGGTTATTACTATTCTAATCTGGTAGTTTTCAGATGGACAAGTTGCAGCAGGCTTACATTTTCTACAGAAAATTTTTACTTCTGCTCTTGGTTGGTTTGCTGCTTTTCTAAACCGTAGATCTCGTGAATATCGATATGTTGCTTATGTCCTTGGGAAAGAAAAAGAAAAGCTAAAAGAGAGATTGAAACAGGTACTGTCTGCATTATTTTTAGCTCATTCATTAGACTTTTTGGACGTCCTTTCCAAATTCTTGATTTTTCTTTTGAATTTGCTACATGCAGGAATCTTTTGAAAAACCCGATCAGGTAAGAATTAGTTTGCTTTTGGAGAAACTATTGGCAGTATTTATAGTAAGGTCAAGTTAGAGAAAATAATTCCTAACTTATTTCTATTTTTAATTATTTGCTTGAACTATCTTTTAAATTCTGGTTTTGCGAAAAGTAAGAATTAGTTTTTTTCTGCCGAATGTTGAAAATATTGCGGAGCCATTTTAGCAGAATCGACCACCTTTGTATCAAAATTTATGCTTCTGTAATATGAACATGCTGCTGTTTGCTGTTATGTTATAATTAAATCAAAACTGTAAATTGTTAGAAATGATAGATGTAGTGATACTTCACCACTCACTGGTTTGTGAAAGAATTCGAGAGGGTAAACTTCTAAAGCTTCGACTTTGGGACATCCAGTAAGCTGCTCAAATACTTTTCTATTGTCAGTGTTAGTTGATCGTGATGTGAATATAAATTCGTAAAATTATGTTGCGGATTGATCCAACTTGAGAGATTCTAGTTTGAATAGCTAAGGTTTTACAGCTTGAATTTTTCGTCACAAATGTGAATTACTATTAAGAGTTCGCCAGTGAAGGAAAAAAGCAAGAATTTAACCGGCATGAACTGTTTGATGAAAGTTTTTATCATCTTTTTTACTTTTGATTGATTTTTATGGAAATTTTGGTCTTAAATCGTGAATCTCATGAGTATCATTTTAGCCACTGGTGGATGCCTCTAGATCAGTGCTTGACGTCCGACAGGAATTTAATCAACAAAATTTGCGCTGTGTTAAGAGCGAAAAGGACATTGAACGGTTATTTTGTTGAAATTTTGCTCTCTATAGAAATTTTTTCTGAATTTTTAATCTTTAGTGTTGTATTTAACTTTAACCTTTTTTTCACTATCCATTATTTAAATCGATATTTAAAGATGAAGATTTTTAAAGACAGTATTTATTATTGGTTTTTGGTAGTATATTCAAGAAGCACTGTCAGAATGGCATGCGAGTTACTTGATTTGCTTTTATTATGTATGGCTTGTTTAGTCAGAACTTTCATTTCACTGCACCTTGATGCATATTGCAGTATGTAATAAAATTTTCTTTATGCTGTCAGCAAAAGGTAGACGTTAGCAGGTACGCCGTCGTACCTAAACTTTAAACTGGTTTCGCATCGTAAAAATATGACTTTTATTTTAAGCTTGGAAGATGAAGTGGAAAATTGTTGGCAACAACGGAATGTGTTTGTACGCTTTCTAAATGCAGCTGGATATTGCATTGCTGCTCATACTGATGTCATTTGTTATCTTCTGGCTATAATCAACCATGCTCGATGTGCTGGCATCATTTCATTACCACTACCTCTTCTCATTTTTTTCTGGGGTTCTTTAACAAACCCTCGTCCGACAGAAATATTTTGGGTAATTTTTTCATGATTTTGCTGTCTCAGTTCATCAGATTTCCTCAAATTCGTGACTGCCTGTTTGTGTTAAATTTTAATTCAAAGACCACTAAACATTCGACGAAACAAACTTTTATTTGTAATTTTCAGATTGTAATGATAACTTATACAGAACTGGTAGTAGTGATTAAATTTATTGCGCAATTTGGTTTCTTTTCATTTAACAATACAGCGAATATTATCAGAGCTGCTAATTCCATTGATTACTTACCCGGAATTTTGGGCATTCGAAAGGCGGATTATTATGCTTTTTGGGATATCGCCTTACTTGTTGGTACGTTGTAAATCTGGAGATTTTTTTTGAAAAAGGATCCTTCAAATAACGGAATATTTCGGTTTACATTCCACCAGTTTCAGCACTCTTTTTTCATCGATATATGCTTCGAAGACTGGGTTTATGGAAGGGAACAGATGATACATTTAGAGCATCTGTCCCACTCTTACAAATAAGTAGTTCTATTAATGCGGATTTGTCGGATATATCTCAAACTAATGTATGTTTTTTGTTTATGAAACATGAAAGTTAGTTTTACTGTTTCTATGAAAAAGATGAAAAACATAAATGAAATAAATATTGTTTATTATATTCTTGTCAACACTTTTAACAAATTTTAGGTTAATTTGGAGATTGCACCAATGACAAAAAAAAGTAAGTTATTTACTTTTTCATTTACCTTTTTTTTTATAAATTTAAGAAGTATATGAAATTTTAATTCTGAAAATATTCTTTACTAACATCTCTGTTTGAAAGTTGCAGCTTCAACACACGTCAAATGCGTCAAGCATTTCTTCAGTGTGCTTTTCAATCCACCAGTTCGATACATAAAAGATTTGTATCCATTCATGTTCTTGATGGATGTATTGTGTTTCTTCGTAGTATCTTTTGGTTTTTCCTCATTTGACTACGGCGGTACTGGAAGCGTTGTACGAGATATCAGCGTAATATTTTCAAAGATATTTTTGAATTTTTAATTTTTTAGTACCTGCAGAATATTGGCAAAATCTACAACTGAATTGTTATCTAATTGACTTGAACGTATCTTTTAGTCGAATCGCGTTCCAATAACATTTGTAATAATGCTTATTACTATATCATTGATGATTATTATCGACCGAGCTTTCTATCTTCGAAAAGCTGTAAAATGCAAATTTCTCTATCAATTAATCATTGTCATTTTTCTCCACATCTGGATCTTTTTCGTTCTACCGCAAATAACTTACAAGTCAGTTGATTAATTATTTTTGGTTTGATAGTATCAAATTTTGTTAATCACATCAGCTGTGGCAGATTCGCATCAAATTTCGTTATTGAAGTATTAATATCTAAATTCCAGTTAAAAAATTTCAGGCCTTCTTGGCTAAATAAAACTGCGCAATTTCTGTACTTCATTAAATGCATATACCTTTTAATTTCCGCTTGGCAAATCCGTAATGGATATCCAACGTTATGTGCGGGCAATCTTATAACACACGCCTACGGAATTGCGAATATGATATTTTTCAAACTGTAAATTATTTTTATGATCAAGCTAACTGCGGAACTTTTAAATATCCCATTTATCAGTGGTGTTGGAACTGCGCTCACTGGTTAGACAGAACTTTGAGGATATTTAACTCAGTTCAGTCACTTGTTGAGCTACTTTGAATGTTTTAGTCTTAAATGATCTATAAGCCTGTCAGTTTGACTTGTTCAAAACTTCCGAGAATAAGTCTTACCGTGCTTCATTATTCAAAGATTATTTTCTACAGTAATAAAATGCCAAAATTGGCCTTATTAGGAGCTTTAGGAAGTAAAATTTTTGTATGTTGTTTTAATCATAGCAAAATATCTCGTACAGGTTTATGGCCATTCCATTCCTGTTCGAATTACGGACGGCCATTGATTGGACTTGGGCTGATACCTCTATGCCGCTCTTTGATTTCTTCAACATGGAAAACTTTTACGCAATTATTTACAATCTTAAATGTGCTAGAACATATGAGAAAGTAAGTTATTAGTACTATATGATATTTGGACATTGAGTCTTATATTACTCTCTGTCTTATATAACTTTTTAATGTAATTTCATGTGTTATTTCTTTTAGTATTATCACTTTTTATGTTTTTCTTCATTCATTTTAGTTCACCAAATATTCATAAATTGTATTAATTTTAATTTTTTTTCCGTTGAATTTGAATAAATTTTCAGAACTTTCCGACTCCGAGAGGTGTAGCCAAAGGTGCTCTAGTCAAATACTTGATGGGTGTACCAGTAATTTTGGGTCTCATTCTTTTCATTTGGCTACCTCTACTTTCGTTTTCGTTGCTCAACAGGATTGGCATTGTATTGCCACCGAATAATGTGATGTTGACCATTGGGGTTGAAGGATATCCCGTAAGACTTTAACTGTTATAGGAAACGACGGAAGTTTAATTCTAAGAATATATTTTTTAATAAAGAATTAAAAAGAGTAAACAGTTTCAGGAGTCTACATTTTTAGTTTTGTTAAATTTTAGAATAAGATGGCATATGATAAACTATGAATCAAGAATGAATTTGTGATTATTTGATTTTGCTAGTTTCTGTAATGCTAAATTTTTTTTAAATTTCAGTCCATGTTCATCATTCAATCTCAGGGTATCGAACTAGAATATCTAACTGATGCTGAATATCTCAAACTACAAAATGCTTTCTCAGAACACTACACTTCCTCGAATACAGATTCAATATTAAGGGCTCGTCAAGCTGTTGCATTTATCAGAGAATACAATAGGGAAAGCATTATGGTAGGCTATATTTAATTTGTATTTAATTTACTTCCTTCACTTGAGATGCTTTCTTGAGATTGGAATTTTTTAAACAATGCTACTATTATCTGCATACCAACGCACATGCTAATGCGTTTTTTTACACAGTGATCACATGATAACGTAGTTCACCCACGAGTCCATAAAAACGTTCACGGGAAAACACGGTGAACTCTTTATTGATATATCAACCTCAGTTGCATTAGTTTTACAATATATACAAAATACATTTACAAATATTCACAATGATTCTATAATAAGTATTTATAATATTCTTGATCTACTATGATTCTGTTGTCATAATCGATTATAGCCAGTAAAGGAGAATGTAAGGATGAGATTTTGCGGTTATTTTAAGAATTAATTTTAATCGGAAAAAGCCTTTGCCATCTTAAAATGCGGTACATGAATGTTTGTAAAATAAGACACGATGGATAAAATTTTTTAATGACTAGCACGAAGTCTTATGGAATCCGAAAAATGATACGGTTAAAAATCCCAGCAAATGATAAAGGCAACTGTGCAAGTCATAAATTTTTTATCATGGTAGTGTTTCCATCTTCCAAGTATTACTACATCCAACTTGAATTTCAGGATATATAGAAGAAAATTTAAAATGCTAATGCATTAGTAATAATTTTTCAGTGCCTCTTAGAGATAGCCATCGGTTTTTGTTGCTTATTGTTTCTTGCTGAAAACGAGGGAACAGAGACAAGATCTACCAATAGCTCCATTGATTTTATTTCAATTACATAATATGGTAATTAACAAATCTTAACTTTACCTAACTTTTGGCTGAGGTATTTGATCCACTCATTACGATTCTTAGGAATCTCATGCAACCCTTAAATAATCATTTTTGCTCTGCATTTGAAAAAATTTGCTTGGAAAAGATTAATGTACCTTTATGGATTATTAAAAAATTAATGAAAACGCGATAAATTTGTTTCATTTTGCTATATCATCATAGCATACTGTGTTACAGTTTGCTTAAAGTCAATAGTGTTATGAGTGGTAACCTGCCATATAAATATAGTTGTAAACATTTATGGTATGTTGTATTTTACAGGCACTATATTCTAATTGCAGAAAAATTTTTCAGTCATGCTTTTATCAAGTTCAGTATTAAAAGAAATTTTGTAAGATTTCGAATGTTAGGGAGTATAATTTATTTCTTCTTATCACAAAAATAAGGCAGAATTGAAATTTCAAAATAGCTTTAAAAATATACAAAAAGAATGCTTTTCTGAGTTTGTTATATTATCCTAAATACATTATTTGACGTGTTGAATGTTGCAGTTGATCTTTAAAAGAATTGTGGGAAGAATACTATTGGATAGTAAAAACTAAAAAAAATTCTGTTAGATTTCCTTTATCTTGATAAAATCATTTGTGTAATGTATAAAGCAAAGATGCAGCTTCTGTTAAGTAACATCTGGATCAAGTTGCACTTTTTCCAATCTTGTTATTCCTAAATTGAAAATAAGCAGGAGTGACTACCATGTTTTTTATGGTTTTTTAATTTTCGGGAATTGTGTGTCAATCGAAGCACTCTCTTCTGTTATACTTCCAGAAAGTGCGTTTCCGTCCCGAATCATACATCCCATGGCTTATTTCAAACGATGCATTGGTTGCTATGAAATATGAACTCAAAGAAGGAACAAGAAGACTTAATGTTATCATCAAGTAATTTCTTGTAAAGTTTTCCTTTTTTGTAATTTACGAAATCTTTGATCATGGATTATATTTACTCCAAATAATTAACTTTAATAAATTTGATAATTGGCGAGGGAATCATTCAAAATTTTTCATATATCAAAGAGTGGAAAATTAAATGGCAATTTTTGAGGTTAATTTGTTGGTTTTTTTTGTGAATTTTTCCTGATTTACTTTCGTAATTTGAATTCTTAGCAAAATTTTTCCATAAAATATTTGCATTCATTCATACGTAATATTTCATTCTTCACATTCATTTTCAAGAATATTACCAGGATAATTTGGTAATATTTTTTGCTTCGAAAAAACTGGTTTTACATTTATAATCTATTACAAAAGTAATGTTTTTCCAAGGTTTACGTACGAACGCCCTAACATTAAACATGCTGATTATCCTACGCAGCATTTCTATACATTAACCATTCCACTACCAGTAAATTCTACTACACGAACAGAATTAGCCGAAATTGTAGATGGTCAATACAATCGTAGTGTAAGTATTAACAAATCTTTTATCTAACTCAGAAACGAAACTTTGTATTGCTTTTATTTAATTTTTCTCTCTTTCGAATTTCATAACTGGTCACGTTTTTATGCAATTCTGTAGATGTTGTTGGAAAATGCGTGGCCGCCATATGTAGTTATGCCCAATGAAGGAAATGTGAGACCGGCTTCTTCTTTACTTCATGTGATGAGTGGATCAAATCCCAATCTCTGGCAATCATTTTCCAATATATCAATGAAACTAACCGCTCGCACTACAGTGAGTGTTTCTCTGTCAAAATCATACTTTAATGTTTAAAACTCTTGAATTAAATCCAATAACATGCAAATAAAAAAGCAGGAGAGTTTGGAAAATGTTAAAAAACTGGTGTTTATTTCAGGAAAGTAAGATGTGGAGTGCAGCACTGATTCAGAATAATGAGACAGCTGCCCTTACGCTATCACTCGAAGATATAAAATACGAAAGTCGCCCGGAAAAGTACCTACAAATGGTTGTATTCGTAGATCGCGTTTTTCCATCATTTGTGAGCAAATATGTCCAAGGAGGGTATGCAGTTTAAATTTTATCCTGTAGAAAGTAAAAATTTTTAGCACCAATTAAAGCAGTTAATCTTCAGTTTGTTTTTTAATTATGTATGTTAGCATCAGAGACAGACTACATCAAATTTGCGACATACTAAAAATGAGAACATTGAAAGGCAAATTCACTGCACTAGCCACATATTAATGCATAATTGGCTTGTTTTGTACATACTGAAATTACACTTCACTGATTAATGGTTTTTTTCTTTGCGTTGAACCATTCTTATTATTAGCTGATATACCGTTGAAAACCTCGTGAACTCAGTCTCTAATTTTGGTTTTTTCAGTATTATCGCAATGTACCTAGCTGTGGTTATGTTAGTGGGACGTATGATACGTGGTCTTGTCATGAATGCTGGTGTGGAAGTCATGGTTTCTGAAATTCCAAATCCAGATTATTTACTTAAAATATGTCTTGATATATATTTGGTTCGCGAAGCTAAGGACTTCGTTTTGGAACAGGTATTGATTATTTGACTCATGGTTAATATCATTTGTTTTAACAAATTCTGGAGCTGTTATAAAATTCTGCATTGCAAATATTATTTTTAAGGATTTATATGGCAAGCTGATCTTTCTGTTTCGATCGCCTGAAAACCTTATCAAATGGACACGAAATAAAGTCAAAGCTGACTAATTAATTTGGGTACCTAATCAGCGTTTTGCTTACTTATTAAATATTGTACAAATATATAATGTACATTAAAACTAGTTATCAATATGCATGCACCATAATGACAGTTGCAAATGAAAAATCGCGCATTTTTCTTTTGAAATGAGCTGAAATTTATTTATTGCAACTTTGTACTCATATTACCGAAACAGAAAATTTTGCCTCTTTGTAGCTCAAAATTTTATGCTTTTCTTTGTTTCAAATCATTCTCTAAATTTTTACTCGGTCTCTGCTTACTGCTTTAAAAGCTGTTTAATCTGAATTATTTAACGTTTTAGAGATTTCCGAAAAAAATTGTAAAAATTTTCGGCCAATTTGATTTGAGTCACTCAACTGTAATGATTACAAAACTCGTTAATTGTATCATATTTTAGGCCATAAAACTAATCAGTTCGGAACTGATTTTTTAATATACATCTACTTGTTTTCTAAGTGTTTATTGTTTAAACTGAACAATTTAACAGATTGATACAATATACAGCGATAACATCTGTTAAATAATGGCTTTTTTCGTTCTGAAATATAATTTTGAAATTTCGTATACTTACTGAAAATTTTCATGAGTGTTTCAAACTTCCGGTAATGAAGTTTTGTTTTATCAACTAGTACAAAACATTGAGTTGATGAATGTGAGATAATTTTTACCTTCGGTGGGATTGTTGCTTTATACATTTCATTGCCACTGATGTTTGTGTACATCATTTATTCCCCTCACCTTTTTTTTGTTCGAAATTTTTACCTGTTTGTGTTTGTTTAATTTTTAAATTCATTCATTAAAATTATTTCATTATATCTATATAAACTGTATCCCCAGTTATTGTCCTCACTATTGTTGATAATATATGAACTCAGCACTATTGCGGCGTCTTTTACAATTTCTTCGGCTTTTTTCTTTGTGTCTTGGTTTTCTCAAATATTTTCAGGCTAGCTCCTTGGTGGAAAGTTTATTCCTGCAGTCTGACAAATCACACAGATTTGCAGTTATAGTTTGGAGTGCGTTAACTTTCCGATTATCAGTAAAGAGCTGTTGATTAAATGTAAGATTAAACATATTATCAATGAAGAGCTGTTTGATTAAACTTTTGATTAAATCCTTATTGTTCGAGATTGGTAATTTATGGGTAGTTAGATCATAAGGGAACAGATAGTAATTCCTATATATATATAGAAGTTCTGGCGAATTTAAATATTCTAAATATCTGGGCATGAATTTGGACTGGGCAGTTGACGGAGTATCAACTTAGAGAAACTGGGGTTTTCAGACTGAAGCAGGTAGTTATTTCCGCGAATGAATTGCGGATTTAATAAACTGATAATATCCACAGATTGGAAAATCAAAATACCAGGTAGAGAAAGTCTGCAAATAAGTGGATTTTTTATGGAAATATTCTGACGGAGATGCAGTACAGAACGGGGCGAAGATGGGAGACTTTAAAATTTATAGAATCTTGAATTTGGGTCAGCATTCTTAAACTAAGGGTTCATTTGCTTAATGATGACAAGTGAATCTTTCATCGGCAAGCCCATATAGAAAGGGAAAGGAAAACATGTAGCAGTAACAGTTCTTTTGAATGTGGGAGCAGGCAGCTATTTATGAGGAGCAGCCCGCAACTGACAAAACAGGTGAAAAAGCTCCTGTTGTATCTAAAATTTCTTTTCCCAATTAGTTTTGCAAGAGCAATATCCGGAAAAGCTTTTAAATCTAAGAAATAGAATTTCTGTAGTAATTGCGATTATTTTCCAGCCAAATATATGAATTGTAATTTGTTAATCGCTGTATTTATTTGAACTGTTAACTTAAAAATTATTTCTGAAAAATTTTGCCATAAATTATGGTCTTAAATACTTTTTCTGAATCAGATATTTCATCTTTACGCTGTGTTAAATATTGTTTTGTATTTTCTCATTATCTCAGATATGATATGTATTTTAAAGTTGGGGATATTTCATTTATCTTCAAATTTTGTTCCGCAAGATGCGGAAATTATGTTTTATTGAGCAAGGAACAATAAGTTACAAAATTTTATTATTAACAGTAGGTATGGGCTGATTTCGAATCTTAAGAAGATTTCTGCGCGCCTCTTCAAATTTCAATAGTACTTTAAGGATATTGCAGTGAATTCGTGATTGCATCCTGAAATAATTTTTCCCATAATTTATCACTTCTTTAAGGCATGTGCCTCTCGTTTAAAGGATTGGTTGATCAATCAATTATTAATTATATAAATAGTATTAACTGGATAAAGTGCTTACCCATCATATCGCATCAAGGTGCCATATTTTATTTTGTAAAAGAATTCGTGAGAGATGAATGCTCGACTTTGCATGATACATTGTACATTAATTTTAAGAATTCCGGAGCTTATTGTATTAAGACCTATGCTAGATGCTATTGGGCCCTGAAATCTTATTACTTGATTTGACCAGATTTAGCTCTTTAAATTCAAATTAATTTTTGCTTCTTAAAACTGCTCCATCACCATAAGTTTTTATCGATGTGGGTGGATTTTTTAGTTTTTTATTTCAAATGGATTTCTTCGCGCATTATTCCTACCTGTTTTAGTTAAGGTAAGTGATAGCAAATAATGATCTTACTACTTTGCATATTGTTGATTCACTCGCTAAAGTCAACTCCTGCTTGAAGTCAGCCATTTGGGAGATAAAGTTTTCGAATAGCATCCCTTTTTTCTCATATTTGCGCTCATACCGCCAACATTTGATGTCGAAATGATGTCTGAAATAAGAGGATTCGGGTTTGAAAATTTATCCAGAAAATGAAAATTAAGGAGTACTTGATTTTGACTTCTCTATCACTTTTCAGATATGAGTTCATACGAAAATAATGAACACACAGTACTTATTAAAATGCTAGAAAACAAAAAACCTTCCTGGTCGAGAAGGTAGTGTTAATTGCCCAAAACCATTTACAAAGAAACGTCCCCAATAATCTTCTCCATAAAGTCGAAAAATCATTCTGGGCCAGTAAAAATTCTCAAAAAATTGCTCCTCTTCTTTGATAATTATTGTGACACATACTGGTTGTGAAAATACAGCTACATCATTCTGAAATGGAACGAATGTTTCGGAAGAATGCATGATATTTATAGCTCTTTTACAAAATTCTCAAATGCATTGGTTATTAAGAAAAACACCTCTGCCTGTGGGACTGAATCGGTGATTATTGACCATTTATGCACTGGAGATAAATCAATTAGTGTACATTGCAGCGGCAGGTCAACTTTATACTCAATGCATAATCCATCGTGAGGAAAGTTTATCGCTCGTTCTGCAACGTATTCTCTTCAAACTTATTTACTGATAAACATTTATTTTTTAATTGCAAAAGGCAGTCTAATGAAAAGAAACTGAATAACACTGTATCTTTTTTTTCACTGTATCTTTTAAAATTTCTGTTCTACTACGTGTATTTTTCAAGTTTAAATTTGTGAACCTTAAAATCCTCCTATACTCACCAATATCGATAAGATAAACAAATTTTATAGTTTTTTCGGCTGGAAGATCGTTCATTGTGCTACTGTCGTCTTTTTCAAACCATAACTTTAAAAAAATGCAATCATTTAACAGAAATTTGCGCATGATACGTAACGTGTATTTATCTTATGAACGTGAGTAATTTGAACATTTCGAGTTCTAATATAATATTGAAAGCAAAATTGGCAAAAATAAAAGACCTGATTTGAGCTGACATCATCAATACGATCAAATCTTTCGTTGTTTATAATGAACAAGCGCGCTTTGTAAATGCCGTAACGACTTTCAATGGAGTTATTTACAGAGAATAAATCTGGTTCTATGATAATATTTGTCCCATTAATTGCCATCATTTTGCATAGAACATACTGATTACGTTCATCATATGCTTGCCTATGAGATCAAAGATCAATTACTCAAAGTTAGCTGCGTTAAGTATATTTTTCTCTACTAACTTGTCATTAATAGTGTTACTTTTTTTATAACAAGGTTATATATGTATGAGACACGGTTTGAAGAAATTATGGAGTCCAAAAATTAATTTAAAATGAGTGGAAAGAAGTGTAAGGAAACAAACGTGTTATTTTGGATTGGACCCAAATAGGCCATAATGTACATCACCTGCTTGCTACGCTGTACGCTTCGTGTTTTCATTTGATGTTCCTTATGTGGTAAATCAATTATTGGTTTCCGATGTGACATCCTAAATTATAAGCTTTTAAAATGAAAAATAAATGAGTTATTAGTTTATAATAGTGAGATTAAAGTTTAACAAAAAACGGATAACCATCTAACATTGACGGTTCTATTCGTCTATTTCTGGAGACAGCAATTCTTTCTGCTAAACTGTTTTCTCCTGTATCAATACTCAACTTCGTAGTTTCCTGGAATTTATTATTTGGTTTCACTTGAATCATCTCATGTCTTCAACTTTTTTTTCCCACAACTCTCACGAAAAGTATATATGTAATTTGTTAAATTTTCCATTTCCTGCTCAATGTTTATGCTACAAATCATATATCATTTTCGACTTCTTTAAGCTTAACCTTTCCGATTCCGATAGGTTCTTCACCATCAATAAGAGTAAACACTCTGCTACCTGCAATTCAAAAAGAAATAAGCTGATTATCGAAGTACCAAATTACTGCTATCACAGTAGTGCTACTACTACTACTATTACTATTACGCATCAACTAATACATCATGATATTAGAAAAAATTTCAATTGTAGTTGCTGCCTTTTTCACTTTCCGTTGTTGCTTCATCTTGACTTCTACTGTCTTCTTTAGGACAACTTTCGGTTTGCGACTGTGACGCCTGCAAGGTTTCTCTAATTTACAATTGTTAGTAACCGAAAATTGGAAATCAGACATGATGAGGAAGTATTCGAGTAGTTGATTTCATTTGTAATGATGATCAGTTTACTTACAGTAGTAAATTTATTTCTTCCAAAATGAAGTTTTTGTTGCCATTTGAAAGTACACTCTTCTACTAGGACAGTAGATAGTGTGGGAATATGCTGTTTGCTGATATTTTCGGTGAAGTCATCAAATGATTGTAATACATCGACTACTGGCTCGCTATATTCAAGGATCAATCTGAATCAAATTGGTACAAAATCAGTTATCTGTGCAATACACAGATAACTGATCTATCAAGTACAAGAATACTATTTGTACTAATTCTGCATCAGTCGGATATAATTGAAATTTTGATAAAACTCTAAAATTTGGTGAAGGAACCCAAACCATACCTGAATTGAACGTCCGTAAGTGGCCCATTTGCAAAATAAATTCCTCGCTCAGGCATATTTCAAAATGATCGATTTTGAAAGCAGAAAAGACTTAAAGCAGAAATCGGAGATTTCTAGATTTGCATATTTCAGATCAATAGAGTTATCGTAGTATTGGTTACTAGGTAACCGGGACGAG
>UPTC01000672.1:8094-29939 GCA_900537255.1 Acanthocheilonema viteae | reverse complement strand
TCGTAATTTATTTTGTCATTGAAAGATCGGCACTCACAATATAATTGCATCATTAGCATTACATATCGATGTATTTTTTGGAAAAAAAAAAGATAATTCAATGAAAGCTTCATAGTTAATTATAACAGAATGATGCTACTAATAGTTTCTGGAAACAATGGAAATTTTCTGGAAAATTTATAAATATGTTTGCTATAAACAATATTTGCACAATTTAAATAAATTTCCATATAGCCTTTGTGTATCACTAAACAATAAACTAAATATTTTTTGCTCAGTAAAAAAATCTTTTCTTTAATACAGGAATTTTCTTTTGTGACAATTATTATAGGTAATGCAATACCACGTTTTCCATCAATCTATAAAACATTCGATTTCAAAAGATTGATGATTAGATGAATCAAATATTTCTTAAGCTATGTAAACCGAAGCTATGACTTACCGTAGCTATTAGAAAAATGCAATTTTTTTGCAGAAGAAATTTTTTTCAAATGAATAGAGAAATGATTTGCAAGATACCATTGCTAGTTGCTTCAATGAATAATAAAAAAAGTCTCTCGCTCTCCGCTTCTGGAGAAAGAGTGAGAGACAATGCTAAATTGATGTTCAATGAGCTGATAACTAATCAGTAATATCAATCTTAATGCAAATGTCAACATGTTTGTTCCACATAGATGAGGTTCATTTTTTCTTCTTCATGCTCTTTTTCTTCATTTGATTCTTCAAAGCACGATGTTCAAGATAATTGCAACAAAAATTTGAATTATTAAATTTAATTCATCTTGATACATTATCAGATATATTGCAGATTTTTAGTGATAACAAATGGTAATGCACGAAATGAAAATGCACTTTTCAGTATACGATAATAATTCATGGACTAATTTCCCGGTTGAAAAGTTTGGTAGAATAACGAACTGAAAAAGGTATACGAGCAACTGAGAATGAAATAATAGAAAGAAACAACACCACCAAGCCAAAATTTCCAATGTTTTAAACAATGCATATGATTGCTACTGTTTGAAACTTTCTATTTGTTAATTTGTTCAAACCTTCAAAATTTTATCAGTTGAAAAGGCTTCTTGGCATGACGGAAGACCATTACTTATAATCATCTTTAATCAAAAGCGAAGGACCATTACTTTCCGTAATGAAAGGAAAGGACACAAAGATAAAATTTTGAACATTTTTTTCTATGGCTTTTGAACATGAACATTTTTTCTATAGCAATAAAGCAGTTCGGCTTCAGCTGAGTGATTTCCGTTAATATTAATTAAACATTTACAAAAAATATATTGAAAAATTATTTTTATATAAGTACAAAAAAGTATTGGGAGTTATAAATCATGAAATTTGCTTCAACACAATAAAAATGATGAAAGAATGATAACTAACATTAAAAATACATAAAAATACATTAAATAATGGTCAAGCACTTTTTTAAACATATCCTATAGGAAATACAAAAGACAATCGATCAGTCCATTCCAGTCCTTTGGCTCTTTCCAACTGAAAAAATATTTCCCAGGCAATAAGTGCTAGTACCCATACTGATGCACCAATTATTGAATACAACACATCTGAAAATAGCAAATAATAAACTTAGAAGTTTGACAATTTTCATAAGTAGTGAAGCATAAGTACCCATGTGATCAATTGCTCAATAATCAGAAATGGATGAGAACTCTTAAATCTCTTAAAGCTGATTCTTAAATCTGTTATGTTTTGGAACCAAATAGTCAAGCCCTAGAATTTCCATATTTCAGCTAGAAACATCTAGTGAATAATAATCTCAAATTTTCTCAACAGTTCCGTTTTTTCCTCCCTTTTTTCTCTCCGCTTAAAATATTCCACTCACATTTGAATATTGAATACTTCGACGTACATTCAACGTATATTCAACGTATTCGATATATTATGTAAATGATTTCTTCCATTTTCATAAATTAGATATTTCAATATGTAATTTATTGCCAAAATTCGTGGCTAAAGTCAATTTTGCATATAAAAAATTTTTTTAAAAGAATACCTTAAATATTAAATGTAAAACTCACATCGTTTGATAGTTTTTTGCGTCGGTGATGGTTTATCGAGAAATGCAGACTCGAAAAACCACACTGCGTTAACGATCCAAACTAGCGGTAACAAAGCAAAGCCAATATAAAAATAACGCTTACAAAGTATCACCTTATCCGTATTAGACACCTTTTGCAAATCCATTCCCAATAAATCCTGAAATCCTGGAGAACTTGTTCTGCCTCACTGAGTTTTCGAGAAGTGACTTATCCCACAATAGCTGTGGATCATCTAACTGGTATTAAGTAATTTAACTGCACACTAAAATGATTCAGATAAAAGAAAAAATGCATCGACATAAACGTTATGAAATCACAGTACAAAAGCAGGTGTTTAAAGGTAAGCAAATATTTATTTATATTTCATGACAAAAAGAATTTCAAATTGGGGTGAAAGATTAGAAATCATTCAAAATAATTGAAAATTAAAAGAAAAATAATGAAAATACAAGATAAACGAAATGTTTAAAAGTTTAATACATTTTCAAGGAAAATTGCAGCACAATATTAAAATGATAACATAATTAATGCATGGCAACGTGTACAATTAGAGCTATGCATGAAAGTGATCACATTAATTAACAAACTTGTCATATTCAAGTGAATGATGAATTATTGAAATAATCTGATGATGAGTAACATTTCATAAAATATAGAAAAAGCATCAAAAAAAGTAAGAAAATTGGTGACATTTTGGATCAACTATAATGTAGTACTCAATAGTGAAGCAATACTATATAACCGTATGTGATTTACGAATGAACACGCAAGAATCTCTAAAAATTAAACAGAAATTCTCAGGAGATATTTCTACTATTTTTCTCATCAATCACATGATGTCCATTACTCATAAATTTTTATGTAATCACAATCATGAATCACCAGCAGCACTTATTTTATCCAATAACTTATTTTCTGCATCTAAATCTACCAGTGTTGTATATCGTGACCAGTACGATGTATTGGAATTGTTTGGATTGCCTACAACCGACACTTTCTTTACACCATCACGGATTATCTCTCGTAATAATCTGCAAATTTATTTGTATTGAGAAGCATCTTTATTATCTGCCAATTTCATCAATGCATTTCATTTTTGCTGTTGGCATTTCAATGCAATGTAGTAAAATTGTTGCTTACAAAAATTCAGCATATATTTGATCATGCAAATTAATTTACTAGACCTTAACTATCACTAAGGATCTTTGTCATGAAAGAAATTCTCCTCAGGCTTTTGCAAACAATTAGTAGTACAATTAATATTGCGTATTCTACTAATAAGTCAGTAGAAAGCTTATGTGTCATTTAATGAAAATATGTGCATCATAAATAAATGTACATATGTATGTTCTTTCGGCAAAAGTGTTTAAGTTGCTCAAAAAACAAAAAAGAAGTATGGGAGACGAAAAGTGCCAATGTGTTTTTTTTGGTGGAGAAAGCATTATTTTAACAATTCAAATTAAAGAACAGCACTTATCCTTCATTCAACCATGATTAAAAAAACTACCGATTTCGTTTCAACATTTTTTGATAATATTCTTTACCACCCCTGCCATGTACCAACGAAGCACGAGCAGCATCAACATCAGCTGATTGGTCGGTAGCATGCCTTAAAAATTTAGACTGATACACTTTTTTTATTATAGATGAAAAGAAATAAATAGATTCTTTTAAAATGCTAAATTAATCTAATTTTTTGAAAGTTGAACGACTTCGAATTGGTTCAATATAAAGAAGTTGGAGTTTGAAAAGGACGAAATGTTAGTGACTGCTTCATAAACTCACCAATCAAGTTTAGCATTCTGTACACTGCCCCAGCATGCCGGTGTATTCAGAGCAAGGGACAGTCCACAAAACCATAGCACATTGCTAGTAAAATAATAATGTACTATGATTTGTGCTAGCATAAAAGCAATACTCGTATAACAGAACCAGTAAAATACAAATAAAGCCGTTCTTTTTATAGCTTCATGTGCCGTCAAGTCGCGTCGTATCAGAAATCTTAAAGCCTGAAAGATTATGAACTTAGCACATCCGTAGCAAAAAAGTAAATCGCTTTCCAATAAAGCAGTGACATTTTTAAATTAAAATTTTTATTTTACATTCTTTTTTTGGTCATGTTACACCCCTCTCTTACACCTTTACATCCATCTATTTTTAAAATTTACCTACAATGATAAATTATGAAATTGTAAAAAATTATGAATTGTTTATTTTAGCTTTTCTTCTTAAAAGAAAATTAGATTATTTTTTTTTACTCTTTGTTAAAAGGTGATAAATAACGTATACACTTACATCTTACATATGTGCACGCATGCATATCCGTGCGTAAGAAGATAAACAAATATGTACGTATACAACAAGCATACAATTGCAAAAAAAAAATATCATTCTTACCAATGAAAGAAAGGGCAAACAAAAATTAATGACAGCCCTTGAAAGCGCTATCAAAAGTTATTACGATAGATTCACTAAACAAAAATTTATTCTTAATCCCCACGCTTTTTTTGTCTCAAAAGGATACCGATGAAGATGTCTAATTGTAAACAAAATACACCAACATCTTCGCTGAGAACGAACGTTTCAATTATCTGCCGACCAACATCTGAATTCCAAATGACGCATGCTTGCTCACCCATGTACAACATTGGTTCCAATTTTTTCTTGCAGTAATCATAAGCTTCGCTAAACGTACGAAATTGCGCATAAAATGGAAGAGCTGTCCGGGCACCCCAAGGACTATTCAGGGCTCCATGTGTTACTGAATCCAAATACGCTGAAAATATTCGCTGATTCCAGTTCAATTACAACACGATAACAATTGATTTACAGTTGGATTATGCAAAGCATCTCCAAATGTTATTTTAATTCCAACTGCAAATATTCTAGTACTCTGAATTTGGAAAAGTAAAATCAGAAGGTTAGGAGATAAGCTTGGACGCATGAAAATTAGATTATTCAAAAATGTCACCGGAAGCATTAAAACGGGACTTGTTACTCCAGAAGAAATTACTGAAAACCAACTTTTTTTCACATATTAGTATCAGATGATGACCTACTTTCCGAAGTTGAACAATAAAAAGTGATTCGTTTTTTTTTTCGTATTCGATCATCCGACATCAGAAAGTTTTCATACTCCTGCAATATTTAATCTCTTGTTGCAATATCGATTCAGTAAAATAAATATTTTCCATTAAATGTAAGAGTAAAACATATACACTATACAATTCAAAGAAACTAAATCTATGATTAGAATATGATATCCTCGAAATCAAAAGATTATGTGAAAGGTTAGCAGTAATAGTAATATATAATCACAACACCAAGAATAAAGCGATCAACAGCTATTACAGAATATTTCATTAGAGAAATATATAAAATCAAAAAATAAGAGTGAAGGATGGATATTGGAATATTAATTATATGAAAATGAATCAAATATACAACTGAATTCACAATAAATCAGTCTAATTGATCTACTTAAAATCTTTGAACAATCTTACTGAATCAATAATTTGTTGTAAATGATTAGGTAGCACATTTGAGACATCGTATCGTTTCTCAAAATATTCCTTTAAATATGGTCCATTTGCTAATAAATATATGGATGGAACAGATATTACCGTTG
This sequence comes from Acanthocheilonema viteae, assembly GCA_900537255.1. NCBI lineage: Eukaryota > Metazoa > Nematoda > Chromadorea > Rhabditida > Onchocercidae > Acanthocheilonema > Acanthocheilonema viteae. The sequence continues at coordinate 24,236 of UPTC01000672.1, read as the reverse complement.
ATGCAATTACACCAACACGTATACGTCGTGCCCACTGCCTATTTATCTTCCACAAAAATTCTGCACTCATCGATCAGAACAGGAACTGTAACAAAAATACATGCGAAGATAATTTCATTAGCTCTAATTTACTGTTCCGAAAATCCAAACGTTGCACACAATGATATGGAAGTAACTATAGAAGCAGTTAATTAAAAGCTATTGTGAATAGATAACTTTCTAGAAAATGACAAACAGAATTTTATTAACATATTTTTCATTTTATTTTAACAAAGATCATAAATCCGCAAAACTGAAGATTGCCATAAATAACAAACTAATAATGTAACAACATGTTCAACATTAACCAACATTAAAAAAGTTCTTGGATAGAACAAACGAATACAAAGTAAAATTAATAAATGAACAACAGATATATAGTAAAATATTAAAATAATATTAGTAGAGGAAGAGGCAAGAATGCGTACTGTGAACTATTGAAACGCTACTATCGTATGGAAAAGCAACTAAACCAGTACATATTAGGCAAGATGAGATCTTGCAATTTTTTACAGCCTAAAAAGTAATTAATTCATTAGATGCAAAAATTTTTAGGAAGTGAAGTTATATGGCAGTCTCTACATTGTCTTCAAGGCATTATTCGCCAACTTTCTATGAACGATTTGAAAAGAAAAAATATCTGGTGCATTAAATCTATTCATGTGAGTTATTGGTCATACAGTTTTTTTTCTGAGACTGCTCTGCAGCTAATTTTTCAATAGCTTTCAATCGCTTCGAATAAGACCATAAATCACCGACACTATCACCGTTCGCTGCAATAAAATCGGACTGCACATCACCTAGAGCATTGCGTATCCTTAAATTTGTTGCAATTGATGAGTTCAAATACTGCCGTGCTCCTTCTATATATTCCGGAGAACTGAAATTGGAATAAAGTCTTTAGAATTAAATAATCCCTTAAGCACTAAAACATGATTTGTTATATAACTTGAAATGATCTAACAAGTGAATTGATTTGATTTTTCAGCGTATCAGTTTTTTATGAAAATGACTTCTTCATTGAATTACTTTCTCGTTGCTGTAAAAGTATAGGATTTCCCAATATTTTGGAATCTATATTACAGCAAACAGAAATATGATTGTGCAGTTATTTAACTTAATACTTCATCATTATCATTCATCAAATGGTGGTCAACACAGATAGGGATGATTCAACACAAAGAGGGATCAACACAGATAGGGATGAAGAAGTCTGACCACTATTAAGCTTACACAATTAATTTCCCCAGGAAATGTACGATGGAAAGATGTACAAGAATATGTATGATTCAGCACAACATTCTAGCATGCATCTCTTACTTGCAATTTTTGTAAAGAAGAAACAAAATAAAAATTACTTGGCACAAGCATCGTAGTCTAACATCATTTCACTATATGTGAAGAAGTTTCTCATAGCATTCAGAAAACAAACAGCTGCCAACGGTATCAACACTGCCAACGAACCATATGAAGCGATGCGACCATAACGCATTAAGGATATGAAGGATAAACATACAACACATGATAACAAAATCCACATGGAAAGGGGTACCAAAATAAATCGGCGGCTGAAAAAAATATGCTCAGTGAACTTGGGTCTAATTATTTTCAAACAACTAGATAAATTAAATCTTGCTCACATGATTCGAAATAAAATGTTAGAGATTGTTAAAAATATCTTGAGCCTTAACATGCTGAACTGAAAAATAAAAATACTGAGCTTTTTTTTAAGATTTTTTAGAAGCACAAATTATTGCTAAAAAGAGGATATAAGTGATGAATGATACTGAATCTTTAATACCTATTAGCTCTAAGCAACTCGCGTCTGATAAGAAAGCGTCGAGCTGCGTCTGAAAGAAAATACTGATCAAATATATGCTTCCCAATATCTGTTGTAGTATCCAAAAATTTCCTTTTGCTATAAATTAAAGCAGCTATAACTTGGAATTTGTACATGTGACAGAAAAAAAAGTGACTCATTCAGTCATTATGGAAAAATTCTGCAACTTTTGCAAAATTAGCCCTCATTTATATATATTAAATAAAAAAATACTTCGTTAACCTTTACCTATATACAGAGATTTCACAAGACGCCCTAAATAATGCAAAAAGTTTCGTCATATCATGAGAAAAGATGAATTCAAGAGTTGAAAAACAAGCAATCGCACATTTCTGCATCGAGAGAAAAATTTTTATAAATTAGCACAAACCTTGAAAAGAAATCATTCCTTTTTATACTAACTATCTGATTCATTTTTGGCAATTCGGATAAATTCTTCGCTACAGCACGTAAAGGTAATAATAGTTCAAAACCATTTTTAAAATAAAAACCTCCACGCCATTCTGGATTCAGTGAATCAGTCACGGCAATGTTGGCCTAGAGGAAAACTAAGCAGATTACTTCGAAGTAACTAAATACACACTTATGCAAGTTTATTTGCAAGACCAAATTTGTTTCCTTTATTTAATTCAAATTTCTTTGATATTAAATTTCTCGTATTGAATGCAAACACCGCGCTTCAATCGAATGAAATTTGGATAAAGCAACATGTTCAAATTGTCACAGCTAGTAACATACAAGAGTAGGGATTATTTTTGTTAAGAATTAAATGAAGCAAATGAATGAGAACTGCTTACACTTGCTTTCATTAGTAAATTCTTTAATTTGTCCAGTTCACTTTCCACCATGTCCACAGTTTCATCAGGAACATCGTAAACGATAGTCCTTTTTTCGAAGTCAATTCTTAATTGAAAATTATCAATAAGAAGCAATAGAAAAAAAGTACTATCATGCATAGATTTTTTGATGTAATTTATTTATAAAACATTCCCCTCCAGAAAAAAATCAAAAAATTGGGAAATAAAACTTTCCATGATATACATTCCGATTTATTTTACATCCAAACTTAGACTTAGCTTCTATAGCCTATAGCCAATAACCTTTAGATCGTTAATAATATGTATCCTAATGCTAACAAGCAATATTTTAAACTATTTATGACATCACTATTCCCTATTCCCTGATCAGTGAGGTAAGAGAAGAGTAAAGTTTACGAATTGTACAGTTCTAAATCCTTTCTAATATAAAACTAAACTACACACTGCATTAAAAATTCAAAAAATTGCTTTGATAATTCCAAAAATTCTTGACCTGCCAAACTATCCTTTTTCCATAACTCTATCAGTATTAGTTTAAGACTTACATCCCATTATGAAATGCCATCAAAGCGCTAGGATATACGCTTATGCCGATTAACGCAGCTGCTTGCAACGCCCGCTTCTCCCACCTTAACATTACTCGATCTGATACACCACTGCTTCTATTTACAACATTTCTATTTCAAACCAAGCATGCAGAAAAAGCTGTCATCGTGATGAACCAGGAATAGTACTGATGGATGAGAAGAGAATGTAGGGGAGCTTCGGGATGGATGTCAAAATTAGGGGATGAGGTGATGTAGTGCAGTCCTGTGATAGTGATGTGTGTTACGTGAGCATATGAAAGTATTCGTGCATATCAGAGTGAGAGAGGCGGCTTTGGTAAGAGATTTAGCTTTTATCATATGTAATTTTTTCGGATCGTTAATGTTTAAAGTCAGTTTACAGAAACCGATTCTATCATGAGTGACATCGAACGAAACGATATTTCACTGCGGCATGAGTTTGAATTTTGCGAAGGTATCATCAAGCAGTTGGAAAGTGGAAAGCAAAGCACAAAGGATTTACAGGTGAAATCAAAAATCTAGATTAAACCTCAGGTCACAGGTGTGATTGATAACTGTGATTTATTTTTGTTAACTTAAGTGATTCAGTGTAACCATATGCAAAAAGACTGTGAAATATTTAGTCTTCATCTCGATAAGGTCATTATTAAGATGGACATTACAGGATCAGTTGAAACAGTGTGAAGAGAAGTTAAAACTTTTGACAAAGGAAGTATCTGCTCTTTCGTTATTCAGTAATAACGAAAGTTTTGATGAATTGCCCACTAGCTCTTTGAATTATTTATTTTTACCGTATTATTTGGCTAAAGTTACACAAAGTATTATCGTTGGACCGGAGGAGCGTCTTTCATCTCTGGATCGCGCAAAGGTTAACTTTTTCTTTTAAATCTTTCCCTTAAAACATGAATGCAAGATTCAGTTTCGTTTTTCTCCACATCCGGAATAATTTAGGCCGAGAAAAATAGGAAAATTTTGGATACGCAGATTTTTGATTTCTAGTTTTAACAAATTTAACCATCAAAAAGTGATAAGTTTTGAATTTTACATTTTATTGCTTTTTAAAGACATTTGAAAGTTTCTTTTTGTACTTCTTTCCTCTTATTTCTTTTTATACGTATGCTATTATTGAATGAATGGAAACCTTTCTTGTCGCTAAGTCATGTTTATAAACATGATTATTTGTGTAAGGTACATTTTCAGATATATTTACAAGACTTTTTGGGAAGGTTGAGGGCATACAATATTATTGATTCTGACTTGTTGGGAGTAAGCGAAGATAATGAAGGAAAGGAAACAGAAAAATCGAGACATGATATCGATCTATCTAAACAGAGGGAATTAAAATTGCGACGATTTCAACAGGAAAAGGAGCTAGAAGAATTAGTGGAAAATTCGGAATCCCAGTTGTATTCAAATGCAGATGATGATGAATTAATGGTTAGTATGGTTGTATATAGAAGTTACTTTGATGAAGGATTCTGATATTTACGGATTTCTTTGATGCGTTAGTTTAGACTTTTAATTTACTACTATATGAAAAGTATTAGGCAAAGAGGGAAGATCGCTAATCAAACTGATTATCCACTGAAATAGATGGCAACTCAATAAAATAGGATTACAGGAAATTTGAATTACGAACAGTAGCAAGTAATAAATGTTGAAGAGAGGAACTAATTGTGTATTATTAGTTTTAAAATTTTACACTTATAGTTTTTCCTTTTTTAGCGAGATTTGATTTTAAATCGTTTGCATCTTGCTGCGATGAAAAGTATGGATGAGATGAGACAAATTGATCAGGAGAGGCCAATGGTAGAACACATGTTGAAAATTCGAACAGGACAGACTGAAGCTTTACCGAAACAACCGGGTATGTTTCTTTTTCTCATTTTTGGTTTTATGCTCAAGTAAATATAAAGATCAATATATGAAGAGAAAATGAACTGCCAATGTTAAATGAGATACGTGATGTTTACTATTTCATATGGTGATATAATTTGACACATTGATTTTTGAGACTTTTTTCTGTCATGTCCCAAAATGCTGAATAGAATGAAGCTTTTCTGCAAATGGTGATAATTAGGGCATTGGAGAAAAAACTCTCTCTCTATGGAAGAGTAGAAAACTCTTAAACAAAAATTGTGTATATTAAATAATTGTTTTATTTATGATGGATTTATAGTGAACCGGTCTACACCAACTCCATACATAATAGCTCGAGATCAAGTGCAAAAAAAAGTTTTTGGTCTGGGATATCCAAGCATGCCGACGATGACTGTAGGCGAATGGTATGATGATATGATGAAAAATGGAAGGTAATGACATCCTATTGTTTCCTCTGATACTGATTTTTCAAAGCGTATAAATCAAGGAAAGTATCGTTGCAGTATCAAATTTCGAATCTACCTTTAAGCAGTCATGCATTTGCAGAGTTTATAAAATTCTCGTCAGATTAGAAAATTTTTTCAGATTTGGTGGTATAAATCCAAGCTCATCTGAAAACAACCTCGATTCAACTGTTTTAGATGAAGGAACAAAGGAGGAGCAGGAGCGGGCTTGTCTTCAAAGATGGGATGAATATAAAGATTGTAAGTGGTATTACATTTTAGTGAGTAGGATAAACCTTTTGGATTTGTTACTTGGAAGATGCGAGGTAGATCTCGGTTCATATTTCACTGCGGTGCGATTCATCTTCTAGACACAAATGCAGATTGCAATCGAGCATATAATAATGGATTTACATAAACAAAGTTGAATTCATTATAACTTCAACAAAAAATTTGTTTCAGATCATCGCCGTGGTTGGGGAAATATGCATAATAAAGGCTAAATGAATGTTCTAATTTGAGTTAAAACTGAATGCGGTTGTATTATTTTGTTAGTAATTGTATTTTTTGTAGTATTACAGTGAACTTTGGCATCTATGTACTCATATTCTTAGATACATTTTTCTAGTTTTCAGCATTTTTTATGCCATAGGTTGCATTGTGTAGTTACCAGCTCTTTATAAGATTTTGGGAAAAGACTGCTTGTTTTATGCGTGATTTTTGTTCAATCCCGTTTTTATAAATGTACTGGATTTTCATGTTGGAAATTTCATGAAAATTTTTATATTTACCATATTATTTACTTTTTTTTGTTATGTCGTAAAAAATATTTATCTGCGCAATTGTCAGTTTTATTTATTTCATGAATTTCTTCCTTTGGTAAATTTTCACAATATTGTTTTTTTATGGTGCTATATTTAAAAAATTTTTAAAATTGAAGAATCAGCTTTTTAACTATTGAAGTGATTGTTGGTATAATGTAATTATTATTTTCCCTTTTATCGTTGTAAATTATCTAAATCCATTTGCGATATTTATAATTACTTGATGCAACAGCAATTTTAGAAGTTAGAGCCAAAATTTTTGCAGTTTTTTGCATCCGAAATGGCATCTGAATGCTCAGCAGAGAGTGTCGTAAAAGGCGAGATAGATGTGGATTGGTTAAATTGGAATGCTGGTAGTCCAACTATTGTATTATATGTAATACACCTCGTAATAAAGTCTCAATGGTGTTTGATTTCATTGATATTGCTGCTATCTTTCAGTATGAAATATTTATACTTGATATTATGACGAACGCTCATATTTTTTAAAATTTAGAAACGTTATTTTCATCGTTTGGTGTAGACATTAGAGTTCAATCGCAATATATTTCAGAATATGTATCGTGTGAGTAAAGATTACGATGAGTCATCGAGTGATGATGAAGGCCCCTCCCTGCGCAAAGAACAGAAGTTGGACAGTACCGATGAGACGATGAAAAACTCTAAAGCAGGAAGGTAAGATTTAGTGAATTCAGATGTGGAGATTAGTCCATGTGAAAGTGTCTCAAAGTTTTTCTGGGGCACCCATTTTCAGCAAAGCCGCACAAATGTGGACTGATTTATTAGCTGAACAAAGTCTCTCGGAAACATTTTCGGATAAAGTTGGAGTGTATCGAGGAGAGAATGATATGGTGGAACGTGGTGTTGAAAGTTATGTTCTTCCTGATGCACGATGCACCAATAATGAACAAGAACCGGAATACCAGAAGGTAATGGCGTTTTTTTGTGGCTTCTAAATTTCTTGGTTAATTTTAACTGTATCACCTATACGGTAAAGTAAGAGTTTTATCGCAAAATAATGTAAATATAGCTGGAATGGGGAAAATAAATTAACTTAGTGGGCTGAAATTGGATGCATTGACAAATGAAAATATCAAATAATGTTGAAGCAGTTTGAGGCAAAATGTGATGAAGCTAGAAGTATTTGAAGTTTTAATTTTACATCGCATAAAATTTCTACAGAAAAGGATGACATATTTGATTCTATTTAAAGACCGGAAAAATTGAAACATTTCATTTGTGATTTCATTACCAAACGTCTGTTGTAGAATCATTCAATCTCACCAGCTGCAGATGATAGTGGACCGTTTGATTTTGTTGCTGATGAAGGAAAAGTCGAAAAGTTTTCAGACAGAGTACGATATTTTTTAGTAGTCTGTATGAAATTGTTAGCAATATTTCATATTTTCATGCCATTGAATACGAGAAGCGTAAATGGGTGTTGTCAGTAGATGTAATTAGTTACGTAAGTAAACTAATAGTGCTTTCAGTACGAAAAATGTCCACATGGATGTGGTAATGAGTCAAGAGGTCGCAGCAGGCAAGGGCCAAGAAGTTTCAGCAATCAAGAAAAAAACACCGGGGAATCATGGAGACGTTCTACTTCCACATCACGAAGCATCTCACGGGAGAGCAGAAAACGAAGACGAAATAACTATATCCGAAATAAGAGTTTGTTTTCTTTATGTATTTAAACTGAAGATCTTCAATAATGCCAGTTGAAAAGTGCATAATTTGAGGTGATAGGTGCCATTACATTGTGTTACTTGCTGTTGGGAAGTTTTTTTTGCTTTTGTAGTTTAGATTTATTATCAGTTAAATCTTCTAATTAGCATTAACTTAGAACTTTTTTCGCTTATATAGAAATTAGAATAAACTGGCATGTATTATAAGCAAGTACGCTTTAAGAAGCTGTGAGTTGGTTTTTTTATAAAATTTCAGAGGGTGGTGATCGAATTGCCGGGCGCGTTGGAAACATGAATAATTCTTTGAAGCGCCGAAGAAGTGGAAAAAATCCAAGTTCACTTCCGAGTGATGATTATTCGTTAGAGGCGCTGTTAGCAACGGAATTCCCGGATAATATTAGTATTGACGAATTGGCTGAGCGTATTGTTATGGCATTAGGCGAACGGAATGGAAAGTTTTTGCAGAGGCTAGTGCCTTGAAAATTTTCCATGAGAGAATTTATATTTAAATTTTAATCTGGAATCAGTTCTAATTATTTGGGAAGTATAGGGAACGAATGGTTGATAATTAAACGCTGCTAGGATTCTCTTATAAGCAACCTTCTTTTCTTATTATTGGCAAATGTCGTGAGATAGCTACAAATACTTCAGAGGATTAGTTTACCGGTCCATATCGTTAACTTCTTGTTTTACTTTTTAATAATTTTTACAAGTGAACCAATATTTATAAATCATTCATTATTCACGTACGTTACACCCCTTCATTTGCTTCTTCTTAGTAAAAGCTGATCTTTGATCGAAAGTTATTACAGCGTAATACTCGAAGTAGGAGAAGAGAAAGCCTTAGAATTGTTTGAAGCAACACGCGAAATAGAAGCATCTGGTGGTATGATGATTGCTGACGGTACACGTCGACGTACTCCAGGTGGTGTCTTCATGACTTTGTTCAAGACAGATCCAGATGTCTTGCCTATACTGAAGGTTAGATTTTGATTGTTTTCGAAGAAAATAGTAGCTTTTGTAATTTATTACTTATACTGTATTATGTGATTATAAAAATATGATAAAGAAGGTATTGTGCTTATTTTATTGTGAAGAAAAGTCTCTTTCAATCTGAAAGTGGACAACTATAAAATGCTAATATCGATGCTTTTTTTGGCACAAAAGATAATTTCCTTCGTATATTTGATAAAAAAAGAAACATTTTACGGCGGTTTATTGATTCATCAAACAACGTTAGAAATTCTCTCTAAAATTTTTGGTTTTTTATTTTCTACTTTTCTTGGTATGCGAAGTTACGCTAAATGCATAAATTGAAATTTTTTACCTTTCAGGAGAAAGTGCACGATCTGCAAAAGGCTACTGCTCGAGAAATAAGAACTGCAAGACGGAGAGGAAAGAGAGAAACGTCAAAGGATGCTGCGCTGGGAAAGGTAATTTTTGTTAAGGTTATAAAATTATTTTCAAAGAAAAATAAAGGTATATGATTGAGGGATCGAGACAGATTTTGAATAGGAATGTGCAGTGACACTGCAAGAAAATAATAGCAAAATTAAAAATATTTTAAATTTTTTTATATTTTCGAGTCATTTTTGAAAATATTGGCAATTATTAATTTTATGGCAGCAGGCATGGCCAATGGTTATTTATTTTAAGATCGAGATGCTAAAAAAATTATCGAGTGCTTCAGAAATATTGCTTGAGACACAGTCAGTGAAAGAAAATCCTCTCTGATATTATGAATGGCATCTAAATCAATACTTTTTTCAAGTAAAACAGTGCCATCTTATTGTTTTCCTTTATGTATAGTTTTAATTATTTTAGTGTTTGTCGTTTTATTAATTGTTACCTTGTTTTAGATCAATACGAGTTTTAAAATTGTATTTTTTAATACACCGTAGGGCTTTCAGTGTTTAATATGGAAATTTCCGCCTTCACATTGATAAATAGGAGAATGAGAAAAAATATTTCAGTTTTTGAGAAATTTTAATTTTGGTGAGGATCAAGCTTGTCTTCCATGATTTATCATTTGTATAGATTACCAAAGACAAAATAATTTACACTGGAAATGTGTTTAAGAATCAACATGTATTTCGAATTCTCAATGTGGATAGCATAAAATTTAGTTAGATTTTTACTATTAGTTGATCTTAATTTACTTCTATAGCATTTTTAATGTCAGAGATCAAGTTTATATACGAAATTGAGTGCAGTGTTATCCAGGGGGACTTATGATAATATGAGCTTATTAGGCAAGCAGTTTAAATGATAAATGACAGGGTAGTGTGAAAAAAACTTGGGCTTGGAAACTGATGTTTGCTAATTTCCTGCTTTTATGAAGTGGAATGCACATTATTAGTTTCAATTCTCTTAGAGATTTTGTCCCATACGATTTCAATCAGTTTATTCTCATTCAATCTGGATTTCCATATTGTTTAAGATTGTTCATTTTTTTTAAGGTTCATGTATAAATATGTTATTGTTTAAGAACTACTTCACGTTTTCAGAGAAGGAAGACAAGCGATAAAAAACGGTTCAGTTACAAAGATCAGTGTGGGAGGGGATATAATACTGACATCTTATAAGTTAGATCATCAATGGATTTTTCAAAGAGTAGTTAAGGTGATGCTGGTCTGCTGTAAAAAAAATCTTTTTATTGAAAATCCACGATTTTAGTGGGAGATTGTCACGATTCTCAATTCTGAAAACTGAAAACTCATGAGTTATACAAGTGATTGTGATGAAAGTGATTACTTCAATAACCATTGGACATCGAATGGTAGTGAACGTTCCATCCCAAAGATGTCCAGTGAAGGTTCTTCGGATGAAATAGATGGTGAAGCCGAGCTAAATGTTACCGAGGAATATAACCGAAGCGAATTGTCACCGCCTGGATCAGATTTGGAGTTGAGCTTTGCATCATCCAACATTTATTCCGCTAATTCCCGGACCAGTTCAATAATCAGTGAGCACAATGCTAACAAACAAGCGCCAATAGATCGTGCGATTGACGAAATTCCTGGTTTGGTAAATGACGATTTTACGGATGATACTGAGTTTTCTGATGATAAAAAATCAGAGAAAGAACTGTCAAATGAAGTCGACGATGAATTTGTTATGAAACAACTTGAAAAATTGATTGTCCGTCGGAACAAGAAAGATAATGAAGCTCGTTTGAGGTTATTTTACAAAGTTGCATGTATTATGAAATTTTTCAAATAAATGTAACATAATTAATACTGTAAGCAAAATCATCACTTTCTGCAAACAATTTTTTTTATAGCTAGAATATTTCAATTTTAATAGCTAGCTTCAGTCACTAATAATCTGCTAGATGAAAATTTAGGTAGTTCAATATTAATTAAATATTATCCAATGTTGACGTAATTCAAGCTTATTTTGTCCTACTTCTCATTCGAATAATGATTGTTTATGTTATGTGTACGCATAAATTTTGCATAAAACATCACAAAAAAGACGTTTTAAAATGCTCTTATTATGATTTATGCTTTTACTTAAATTCTAATTCCAATATTAATACCATTTAATATAGTTGTTGAGAAGAGGCTAAAAAGATCAAAAAATGAGCCCGGTAAACAGGAGACATGTTTTGATGGTTTTTTGGACGTTCTTGTTCTTGTTCTTTGTGCACACGCTGTTCTGATCTCAGATAGGATTGAATAGCAGAAATGAAATCTATCAATTTTATTATTTTAATAAATAAATTCGTTATATGAAATAATATTATTTTCATTTAGATGGTTGACATTTTTACGTGAACAAAAGGAAGCGGAAGAAGAAGCGAAACAATTTCAGGCATATTGGAAAAGAAGACATCAGGAAGATAAAGATTTATGGAGAGATAAAGTAACATTTTCATTCCATTTCAAACTGTGCTAATTCAGACTAAAACCTTTAGCATAATTTCTAAATTTATACAGTATGCTAATGTTTAATAGTAATTTAATGATGCAAACGTTTTTATTTCTGAAAAAAAAATTGCTAATTATCTTTTGAAATATTATAATTCACAACCATATCCTCTCAATTTTCCTTATGCATTTTCAAGTAAATATCTTTTTGTCCCTCCAGTATTTTTAAAATCATCGTAATACTGAATCTTACTACTATTTCATTAGATTATTATAAATAATTTAAATTTATTTATTATAGAGAATTTATCAGAATATAGTAAAGTTACTTTTAATATTTACTAAACTTTTACAATTACTCGATTAGTTCCATTTTTCTTTTTTTTGTTCAAACGATTTTTTTCATCAAAGAAACGAGTGTTACATGCAAGGAAAAAATCATTATTAGCGAAAAAAACGAGATCAAAAACTTTCTTCCGAACACTCCTTTGCATACTCTTTCATTTTCTTCACTTTATTTCAATTAAGAATTGACAAAAACGAATTGAGTGAAAAATTTACGAAAAAAAGAATAGAAAAAATTTCTGTGCCATGAAAAACGATTGGTTTTTCAAAATGAAATGCAATAAATCGTCACGTAGGAAAAAAAGCTGTCCCATTATGTTTCTTTTTTTTTTAAAGAATGAAAAAAGTACGTAACTATGAATTGTGACTTCCTTTGCAGTTTGTGAATTTCTTTTTGGGAATGATTGATAGTTTGCGGTTTTTTTCTCCCTTCTTTTACATAATTTAATTAATCCTGAAATCTTCAAAATGAAGTTTCCTGCTTCTTTTTCATGTATTCATCTTTTCCGAATTGAATTAGTAAAGATAATATCAGCCAGTTGAAGTTTAATATCATTCATTGGTAAAACGAAGTATAAGAATAGTGTATTATAAAGAGATATTGCCCTAAATATTTCCATTTTGTATAAATTTTAATAAATACTGTGATGGAGTACGGTAACATACCATTTTTTTTCTCCTTGGATCGTAAGAATGCTCTAATTTCCTGTGTGTCTGCAAAAGCAAAAAGTGGTTTCGAAGAATAGACTAAGAATGTATCTTAAATATTTTTATATTTGACTTCTAGGATTTTGCAAATGCAATTTATAAAATGTGTCGAGCTGGTTATAAAGGAAAACACGGTCATTTTGATGTGCCCGAACAAATTCTGCAGCAGATGAATGCACTCTACATGCAGATTACTGTAGGCGATTACGGTAGGTCATTTAGAAATTATTGGGTTACACGAAAAATCAGATTTTTAAATAATTGTTGAAAATTCCTATTGCGATACGAGAATTTGAAATAGTTTTGACAGTGTGCAGTGATGAAAATACAAAAGTTTTAAATCAAAAAAGTGGGCTACTTTGTATGTTCTTCTTTCTTTTGAAGAATTTATAAATTCAAAAAGATTTTTTTTCACGAAATATTGTAAAGTAACAATCAGCACTTAAAGTAAAATAAGATAAAATATTCTAAACAGCTAAAACAATGAGAATTATTCAGAATTGAACCAATATTAATCTGATTATATCGGTTCATGAAAAATTATAACAAGAACAGCTTAATGATATAAAACATATGTTGTTTAATCAAACTTCAGTGTTCGATTTATTAAACTAGAAGGATTCAGGTTTAAATGAGGCTGATAGTAACTGCACAGTAATATATGTAAGCATATTTTCAGATGGAAACAAACGTTTGAAATGCGCAAAAGAATGGGAAAAACTTAAAGGTTACTATTTTACTGTTTTTAAAATTAATTCTTTTTAAATCCATGGATTTTGTAAATATACTACTTTTCTTTTATTAATTAACTATATCCATTCCTACTCTCTTTCCGGAAAGGATGTCTTATTACTGCTATATTTAGTTTGGTGATTAGATTACTTGACTTCTTTCTCGATTCTTCATCTATTCAGATTTTCCTCTTATTTCTAATTTATCAGTATTTGTTATCAGGATAAGGAAATCTTCGTCAGGAATGTAGAACTGATAAAAGTTTTTAAATTATCTGGGAAAAAAGCTCGTTTTCAGCTTAAAAAATTTTTTAATTCAGTTTAATTTATTTTCTTATCAGTAAATTTTGAAAAAAAAATCAAATGATCTTTTTATATTTATTCTATTCTTTTTAAGTTTGAATATATTTTGCAGGCAAAACAAAAATCGATTGCCAAAAAGAATTTATAAAATTAACAAATCGAACGATTACAATGTATGGATGGAATCCGCCAGACGGTTGGCTATAAAGCGCAACAAATGATTAATGTCATATTCAAGAAAAATTATTTTTTCTTCTAAAAGATAATGTTAAATAAACGTTAAATTTTTTGTATAATGCTTAATTTATTCAGATATTCAGTACCCGTGAGATTTTGACAAGAGCGTTAATTACAGCAAGCATAAGAAACGTGTCAAACTACTGATCTAAACAATATATGATAGTTCAACTTCTCATTTGATATCTTATCTGCTATGAATGATAACCAATAAATTACATTTATTGATAATTGCTATTACTGTTGTTATGTTGTGTTTTATTTAGTTTATCTTTTAAATTTCACTGATTTTTCATTTCATTAAACTTTAAGTGAAAATCAGGAAGAAATAAGAATGTCGAAATAGCGATGGTTGGAATTGAATTTGAGAAGAAATTTTTCTATCCTGTTTGTACTCCAAAATTTAAGTAATTTAAATCAATGCAATGAACAGTATGAATCGCTAGCGATTAAATTAGCAAAATATTAAAACAAATGGGCGAAAATCGAATTTGGTGTAAAATGATGAAAGAAACGGAAAGAAATGGAAAATTAACGAAGAAAATGAAAAGTTGAATGGGTAATAACAGGAAAAAGAATTATGAGATAATGGATCAATTTATTATTCAATAACAGTTTTTGACCAATTTTTGCTTATATTTTTCTCTTTTGATAATTCTTATCATTTAAATAAATGGTTTCATCATAATTGCAGAGCAGAAATTTAACGTTTTAAAAAAGATTGATAAAGTTAGCTTATCTATGAGGTATTCTTCAAGAGCATTAATATAAAATTTAGCTTTTATGAGAAAATCAATTTTAATTAGTTATTACATGAATATTTTCAAACACTGTTTATTTTTAGAGTGTTGAAAATTATGCAAAATTAGCGTAAAATTGCAACTGTGCAAAAAATTTACGAAGTCATTTGATGTCAAAATTCTACAACTCCTTATAATTTGACCTAAAAATTTTTCCAAATCTTTTACTTTGCGGGAACGAAGATGCTTTTTTCATTTTAAATCTTTGTTAACTTTTTTAAGGATTTTCAAAAAATGATAATCTTTAATTTTAACTTTTCTCTTCCTTCCTTCATCAGATCAATCCTTTCGACTTTTTCGTTTTCGTGTTGGTTTTTTTTAGAAATTTTTCTTTAGATAATAAATGATTCAATTTACAGTAAGATAATTTTTTTGTTTTAAAAGTGATAAATTATATCTTTTTTTAAGAAGTAAATAGTTCAATTCTGAAATATAATATGAATATGTTCTTATCAATTTATACTTAAAATTGATTGGATAAATTGTGTTTATAATGTGATCAAAGTAAATCACGAAACTAAAGAAATTGAAAGATTGAAATGATATTAAACAAGAAATAAAATTTGAAAATCTTGGCTACATGAAAAACATAATTGTGCTTATACCATTAAGAAAATATTATTTGATTTTTATTATTTTCATAATTTCAAAACAGCTAACTCTGTTCATTCTTAAAGTTTTACATTTTGTTTATGATCGATTTATTAGAATATGTGAATTCAATAATAACAATATTATTTTCTGCAAAAGTTCCATTGCAATAACAGTTGAAAATTTAGAAAATTCAAGCAAAGAAAATCAAGCAAAATTTTCCATTTATTATGAATATATCTACCATATGCTGCGCGAAAATTTTTCACAATTTGTCAGCTTCTTGATAGTTTGAGAGGATGAGAAATATTGAACAGACAGCAAATTTTAGAATTATTAAAAGAATTGCGCCGCCCGTGAATTTGTCTGTTTCAAGAAATGCGTGAAGGTCGCTCAGCAATGCAATTTATTCAGCAGAAAAATTTTTTTCTCTCAAGAGAACATCATATATATATATTA